>BQNB010068158.1:0-23869 GCA_026074375.1 Tanacetum coccineum
ATCTTATTAACACAGATTTAAATAACCTACACTTAAGCTTGATCAAAACTTTGTTTATCTATAAAAACCTTAAATCCTAGCTTTATAAACCTCAAAAAGAAATTTCAAATCAATTTAAAAGACCAAATGACATAGACAGTACTAACTTATGTTAGTACTGCCTTTAGCCAAACACCTCTTTAAATTGATCAAAACCATTTTTAAGCTTATAAGTTTAAGAATTAAGACTAGAAACTCAAATACCAGATAATGCAGAGCTTATATTTGGCCTAATGATCAACTTTCAAGAATCAAATAAGCTAAAACTATATGCTACAAGCTAAAGCTAGTTTTTATGGATTTTTCAACTATTTTATAACTAAAACTAATAAAATGAGATTTAAACTATGAATTTAACATAATAAGCATATAACAACTATACTAAGCTACAATAAGCTAATTTAAACAGCAATAAGCAGAAAATAAGCAGTATTAAGCTATATTGTAATTTTAAGCTATAAAATAAAAATGAGAACTTACAACAGCCTTTGCACAAACAAGGCTTATCAAATGCTCTTATGAGCTAATCAACAAGCTTTAGCTTATCATAGATAAGCTAGTGTGTCCTGGAAACCCTTCTATTTCTGGTTTCCCTTCCAAAATTAAGCTGAGGTAAATTTGAGGGTGGATTTGAGAATCATTAAGCTCATTTAAGCTTTAAGAGCTTAAATGAGAGTGTAGCTAGCTTATGAGTGAATTAGATATCTTACTTAGCTTTAACAGAGTATAAAAGAGCTTTTTAGACCATTATGAATTTAGGTAAAAACAGGAATTAACAAGTGAACAATATGAAAACTAAACTTTTTATTGATATTTAAAACTGATTACAAGCTTAATAGAAGAAAATTACATTTAAATTGAAAATCAATAAGCTAAAGTTACATAAAATATGCTATACTATACTAAAATTATACTACTCTTAGATGTTGATGTGAGTGAGGATGAACTCTTATTTATAGCCCTGGAGAGAATGATCTAGACCTCGGCACGCTCCTTTCAATCTCGACCATCAATATCTTCTAATCATTGGATGATGGATTATGACCAATACATTAGATTGCCCTGCCTTTACCGTTGGATCAAAGTAGTGATCACACGGATTGCCAGCGGTGGCAATTCCTTGTGTCAGAGCTTGTGCTTCTTTAGCTTGCTTTTAGTGTAAAAATTTCCCATCAAGGTTTGTTTTGTTCAAAATCCCGCGTGTCAATTCTTGTTGAGACTTGACTTCAATCACAATCCTATGGTGACGTTTCGCTTTGCTGAGGTGTAGCCTGGTATTAAGCATCTTGTGGCCAAGTGAAAGGAGTGGGTTTATTGGATTTCAATTGAGTTAAAATGATAAGGGTGAATTGGGGGAGACGGTGAACAATGAAAACTTGTTATTTTTCTTTTTTCTTCTCCCGCCCCTAATTGTAATATGTTTTAGTGTTTGAACTGAGGGTTTTGGTACGATGACTTGGGCTTTTATAAAAAAATAATGGGCCACCCGGTTTTAATATTTGGGCTCCCGTGCCTTGGAATTTAAAAAGTTTAGTTATAAAAAGAGAAACGGATCATATCTTTATAAAAAAGACTAACGGTGTTAGGGTTTTAAGACATATGTGAAATGGTTTAACATTAAGGTCATTTGGGTACTCTTGAGGGTTTTGGCATTTTGTAATGTTTACCAATGTATGACCGAAGGTTGACATTTGCGTTGACCTTTGCCTAGAACTTCCGGCTCTTGTGCACTAACTATCATCCGTTCCCTGTGTTCGTGTTTTGACCGTTTTGACCGATATGCCTTATATTATTTTGTAAATATCGTACCTACAATTTCACAACACAACAAAATTACACAAATATAAGTCATATTTTTGGCACATTTTTATCATATAACAGGTCACTATTTTTTGACTTGAAAAGGATATGATGATTTTCTCCACATATCCAAAAAAAAATTTTCCCCCCCCCCCAATAAACTAAGTGATTGCCGTTGTCCTCCAACGCAATGTTATATGCCTAAAACCAAAAAACATTAAAACTCCCCAAACTAAATCTTTAGAAAAGTAGTCAAAGACTTTTGTGAGGGAGAGTTAAGACATCACAAGCTTAAAACACCTCATTTTCCAATTTTTTTTTCAAAACTTTTTTTCCATTTTTATATATGAATTTTCTTTTAGCAATTAACTAAATATCCGACTATTTGGTTATTTCTAATAAACCGTTAAGGGATCATAGAACTAGATGCATTTCGATCCGAAATGCCACCAAAAAGGATAATTTTATCGTCCCTAGACTTTCACTTGCTCCAAACCAAACTTAAAAAACGAAATCAACCTGCTAAATTACAGTTAAAATGCTAGACACAACTCATATTTGCACTTGTGAACTTTTTCACATCCCGCTAATTATTATATCTTAGGAAATGTGCTATTTTGAATTTCAAACCATGGGATTCAACATTTTGCAAGAATTCTATGCTCACGTTCCAACCTGAGAATAATGAGTTTTGAAGGCGAGATCATCCCATTGTAGCGACTTTCGTCTCGGCACATCCAAACCATACGCGGCTAAGTGACCAGCTTTTGACACCCCCCAGAGACAAGTATCCAGGACTCAAGGACCCATAGTTTTAAAAACTCTCAGGTTTTCCTGTATATTCATAACTAATTTAAAAAAACATAAAATGAAATAGCAAGTTAAAAAGCATATTAAAATTAAACAAAAAAAGATCAATTAATTAATTTCAATAACTAAATATTAACATAACATATTATGCAATTGTAACCCTCGACGACCTATTTAGAAGGTTGCAACATCGGTTGTGAGCCGGCAAGATGCAGCAAACTTTTATCAGTCTCGGATTTTTATTCTTACTATGGGCTTTCTTTAGAAGACTACCACATCGGTTGTGAGCCGGCAAGAGGCAGTAAACTTTTATCAGCCCACAGTTTTTATTATTATTATTATATATTTTTTTTTATTTTTATTATTTAACTTTATATAGAGAATACTTCTTTTTGAAAAATTCAAGTATAAGTTTGAACTAAGACTAAATTTTTTTTGCGATTATACTACATAAAAAAATTGTTGATATAAGTTTAACTCCCAAAACATAGCACGATTATAATAAGGATAGGAGTCTTAAGGGAGAAAAATGCACAATAACATACATAAGCTCTAAGATTTCAAATAATCCTTGTTTAGCCCTCCACTCATACTTAAACTCTAATCATTTTTAGTTTTCTCTTCTTCGCGAAATTTCCTCCGCGAACGCTTGCCTAAAAGTTAATGAACAAGCTAAAGCTCGAACCAACGCTTTAATCGGGTCAAAAATTTATTCTTATACTACCCGGGTAGAAAAAGTCAAATAGTGACAAAACAAAAAATTAAATTTTTTTATAATTATTTTTAAAAATTTATTGTTGGAAAACGGAGGTACGTGAGAACAAACGGGCAAAAGTAGGTAAGATCATATCGAAGATATACTACCCCATACTAAAATTAAACATTGTCCTCAATGTTTCCTAGCCTAAGACTTAAAAACCCCATACTAGAACTCAAAAAGTTGAATGCATAATCCAAGCATGAAGAGAGTATCACAAAAATCTCAAGCCGTTTATCAAGTATGCTAAAAGATAAATGTTAGTCGATAATAATCTTAGGATATCGGATTTACCTAAACTAATGGCAAAGCAAATGGATAGAATCACGAGTGACCGAGACAAAAACACCGAACACTGAGAGTCCTTTAGAAAATTTTGGGCTAATTCCTACAAACAATCCAATCCAACAAACAACAAGAAAAGACTTTACAAGCCTCGCTCCATCCACAATAGAAATAATGAAAGAAGAAAAATGGATAAGCAGGGAGTACCTCCCACGAAGTCGCTTTGTTTTTGGTAACCGAGTTACTAAGCTTGACTTCATCCCCGAATTCATCACGTCCCTTGAGAAAGTGTGGAGATCCTGGACTACCTTGGGTGGTAAGTCCCCTCTGAAGTAATGCTTCACACGATGACCATTCACCTTAAAGTTTGGACCATCGGGTTGAGATAACTCGATGGTTCCGTATGGAAAAACTTTGGTGATGGTGAAAGGTCCTGACCAACGAGTTTTAAAGCTTTCCCCCCTCCGAGAATATCTTTAAGACGAGAGTTAAAGAGTTTAAAACTCGACACGGCAACATTGAAAATGCGGTTTTTGATCTTAGAGTCGTGAAGCTTCTTTGTCCTCTCTTTATATATTAAAGAATTCTCGTAAGCTTGATCACGAAGCTCATTAAGTTTCATTAAGTTGAAGCTTCCGGTAATCACCCACATTTTAAGATCGCAATTAGGCATGTTTTCACAAAGGCCCAATATCTTGATGCTCTAACTTGATTAGGGAATTGGTAAATGGAAAGACTGTCCCGTACACTAACAATGTAAGGCGTATAACCCAAATCGGTGTTTTAAAAGCGTTACAAAATGCCATAAAGCGTCATCTAGTTTGTCGGAACCATGAGACGACCTATTATTTCCAACCGTCCTTTTCTTAGAATACGTATCAAGCCACCCGATTTGGACACCTCCACTATGACGTTCACGCATCGTTTAAGGGATGAAAACGGTAGCTAAACTATGATTTGACCCCATACCTTAGACATTACTTTAGAGCAATTGAGGATCAATAACAAAATGGGGTCCTAACGATCTGCTTATAATCGCTCTAAGGTGTTCCGAATCGGGCAAAATTAATTTAAAAAACTTAACTACAACTCGAGCATCAATGTGGGGAGTGCCTTTGATTTCACCCACGTTCGAAAGTAATCAATCGGCAACGAGGAGTACTTATTCCCATGTGGCAGACGAAAATGGTCCCATAAAATTGATACCCTACTTTTCGAAGATTTTAACAAACTTGAAAAAAAAAAATAGCGTTTTTGAGGCATCTCATCCTCGTTGTAAAATTGCCCTTGTCCTTTGACACGTACATAAGAATTATGATCATAGTAATGGGCATCTCGATATATGGTCGGCCAAAGGAAGCCGGCTTCAAATACTTTTCGACGCGTGATATTGGCACTATGAATGGCCCCCGTGTGGGCTCTATCATGACAAGCATTGAGATATCATTAGCTACTTGCCCATGCACACAATGTCGAATGTTTTGAATCCCAAAAAAAACAAAAAAGAATAAGATCGTCCCAGAAATAATGTTTACTGTCCTTGAAAAAACTTTCTTCTTTTGTTGAGTTGTCATTCCTTGATGATAAAATTCCACCCATGGAAATATGCATAGTCTGCAACCCTGAGGAACATCCACTAGATAATACACACCAAGAGTCTCTAAAGGAAAAATTTATCATTTATGTCTTTTATTTTTTACTTTTAGTTAACACATCCTTGTGAGGATATTTCCTCAAGTCTAGATATATGAATCGGGATGCCGCGAGGTTCTCACTTCCTTTTTTATCATGGATGGGATATCAAATTCTTGTCGGAGAAACCCACCGATGCAACCTTGGCTAGTCACCGTTGTTTATTTCTAAGGTACTTTAAAGCTGATGATCTGTATCAATATGTTTTTAGATAAGATAAGATAAGGTCGAAACGCTTCAAAAGCATCAGCACTAACGGCAAAGCATTTCGTTCTCCGTCATAGTGTAATGAATTTGAGCTTCCGGTAGGTCATATCGTCCCTTACTAGCATAAGTAAAGGCTGTAAAATAACTTCATCTTTTTATAGTCCCTAAAACCGCACCAAAATCGCGAAGTCACTTGCATCAGAAACACACATAAGTTCGAAAGGTAGGTTCCAATCCTGGACAACTAAGATCGAAGCTTCGGTAAGCTTCTTTTTATGAGTCTCAAAAGCATCAATACAATCCTTAGAAAACAGAAATGGTGTTTCCTTCTCAAGAAGGCGAGTCATCGGTCTAGCAATTTTGGAAAAGTCTTGGATAAAACGTCAGTAAAACCTTCATGACCTAGGAAACTCCTAGACACTTTACGTAGTCCGGGTGAGGGAGCTTAGCTATAACACGACTTAGAGCCACGATCGACCTCAATTCCCCGGATTTTGAAATTTTCATGTCCTAACCAATACCTTCTCAACATAAAAAGTGACACTCACCCAATTAAGAACTAAATACGTGTCCTTCACACCTTTTTAGGCTCTTTTCTCCAAAATTGGGAGAGGCACGAATCAAAACTATCCCCAAAAAACACGAGAAATTTCCATAAACACTTCCATAGTCCCTTTTCGATCCATATCATGGAATATGGCCATCATACACTGATGGAAAGTACCTACCGGAGCATTACACAACCAAAGTGGCATTCGACGGATAAGGCGAAAGTTCCATACGGGCATGTGAAAGTAGTTCCCATACGGATCTTACGGTAGTTGAAAATAGCCCAATATCCATCTATAAAACAATAAAACCATTCCTTCCTCCCCTTCCGGCTACTCTTTTCAAACATTGACATAAATGGGCAATGGAAAATGATCTTTTCGAGTCGCATCATTTAACTTCCTATAGTCGATACAACTCTCCACCCGGTAACTAACGTGTCAGATTAATTTCATTCTCTTCATCGCAACCAACCGGCTATTGCCACCTTTCTTTGGAACACAAGGCACTAAGGACTAACCCATGGGCTGTCCTGAGATCAGGTAAATCAGTCCGGCATCAAGGAGTTTTAAGGACCTCCTTTTTGATATACTTTGTCGTGAATTTTTTGGGTTAAACCCGTCTTTGACTTTGATCGTGGGGTTTTGTAATCATCCTCCATCAAGATTTGTGTGTACGACAAAAACAAGAGGGTCGAATAACCCATGATTGGTGATTAAATCCAAAGCAAATGACCCTTTTATGAGATTTTAAGCACTTTTTAAGAGTCATCTTTTCATTATTTTTTAAACCTTTAGCAATAATCATCACTGTAAACGTTGTCGTTAAGCATATTCTAAATGAGATGGAAATCTTTTAACTCTAATTCCCGGAGGTTCTTCTTTCTTCCCTCCATCGAAGGTTATTGCTTTGAATTTTTCTCCCTTGCTTAAGTCCATCGAAGGAAGTTGAAACGGGTCATTATTTAATAATTTTTCAATTAAGCAAATATCTTCCTCCGGATCGCAATCGGCATGATCAATTTCCGGTGAAATCGAATCATCCTTTAGATAAGCTTCGATCTCTTCTAAAATGAATTCGGAAGTAAGAGGCTCTGATGTCGGGGTGGGATTGCCACCCGAAGACTTATTAGAAAACCCTAGCAATTCTGGAGCATACTTCTCACAAACCTCATTAATGATGTCAATTCGGTTTACCGACTTGTCATTTGTAGAAGAGTATCTCGTAGTTTGATCTATATAAAGTGATGGCTTCGTTATCAACCCGGAGGGTTATTTCCTCTCCATAAACATCAATTAAGGCACGACCGGTTCTTAAAAAGGATCTCCCAAGTAATGAGCGGGTACTATTGATGATCGGCTTTAAAATCTACAAACAGCAAAGTCGGTAAGAAAGTGGAACTTTCCTACTTTGACATAAACGTCTTCGGCCGAAAAAAGGGTTTTTTCCCCCCCCCCCCCCCCCCCCCCCCTTTAGGATGAGTATGGATCGATCCGCAACGACAAGATCATCCGAGTGGGTAAGTTCAGGATGGATAACTTTTTTCCAAATGGAAAGGGGCAAAATATTTAAGCCACGGGAAGCCAAGATCGGCCAAGGCGAGACATACTAATCCATACCCGGGAAATTACATGGTATATAAAACTGCCAGGAATACTCCTAGCTTTTTCGGGAAGCTTTTTTATTGAGTAGCAAATTCGCCGAGCAATTCCTCGTATCAATGTAATCTTATCTAACTCAAGCAATCCTTTTTCCTTATTCATGACAAATTCCTAATCGTAGTAGATAATCTTGACATAAAAAACAAAGCGTCTTTCTGCGAAGCAAATGTCAACAAGCGTAAATCTTGGAACATTTTGAAAAAATTCTTCTCTTTTTGATAAGAAGCTTTTTTTCCAACGGAACTTTTGATCATTACGTCGTGAAGGATATGAAATATTCGGCTTAAGGTAAAAGCATCAGAACAACGGGTTCCGGAATTGGAAATGGGATCAACGAAGGTGGATGGTGAGCGTATACTTCGTGGAAATTTGTTTGCTCTTTATCCGTTGTCTCCTCGGTTTCTCGTTCCACTACCTTTTTAGAAGAAGGATTAGTAGGAATCGAGGGTCCCTCGTAAGCAACACCACTTCGAGTAGTGATTGCTTTCATCTCACACTTCAGTTTGGAATGGCATTACTTCCGGAAAGTACCCCGCAGTTGAGGCTTGGTTTGGAAGAAATCTACTTAACATATTTTTGCAAGTTAGTTTTTAAAGACATTTTGTTGATTTCATACAGACGACTTGTTGAGTCTTCATTGTGTTTTGAATTTCATCCTTAACTTCTCCTTTTAACGAGTTGATTTGATTTTGCATGTTTCTCATCATTTGATCATTAGTCCTCTTGTAACTTGAAAACTCATTTGAAAACTCTTGTTGAACTTGATTTATAATGAACTTGAAAGTTGGTTTTTGAAATCCTTGATTTTGAAAATTTGGAGCAGGATTATTTTGAGCTTGAAAACCTGATTACTATGAAAAATTATATCCCCGAGTAAAATTAATCCCATGACCTTGATTATTATTGTACCTATTTTGACCATGATTTTGCAAGACCGGAGGAGCAAAACCTGTGGTTGCCATATGTCTACTAACATGAGTATTATTGAGGGTTAAAAACTATTGTAAGAACCCGTTGCCGCATATATACAAGCTTGATTGTTATCGTATTAGGAAAATTTACCAAGCATGAGGCCCCACTACAAAGTAACACAAATTTACTCGAATCCGCTTAATCGGAGCGGGAGTGACAACTTTTTTATAAAACAAATCTCAACTAAGGCGCAAGTTAGATCCACAAGCTTATCAATTCTCTCATCCGTTTTGCTAACACTTTCCCTAGAAGTCGTATTCATCCCAGAAACATTTGATTTATTACGTGAATAACAAACTTTTGATTTGTTTTCAATTATGTTCAACAAGCACTCTAGTCGTCTTACTATAAAAGATTTCCACCTGCCGCGGTAATAGAAGGATTCTTAATGTTCTCCAAGGTTTAAAAAGCCATTATAGAAGGATCAAGTATGAGTTAAACTTCCTAAATCCGTGGAGAGACAAGCTCTAAGCATTTCCTTAAATCGTTCACATGCTTCAAACTAAAATGTTTCCTTCCTCGAATTTTGTGTAAAAACAGAGAAATTTCAAATCTTTAAGTGAGGTGTTTTCCGAAGTAGGTGTAAAACTGATTCACAAATTTATTACGAGATCCCCACCCAACTTCAAAAATCCGAATTAGTGGTTCTTTCTCGAGTACCACAATCTTGCGTTCCCCTCAGCGAATATGGAACCATCATAAAGTTTAATAACATCATTCCGGCACATCTCTAAAAATCGAAAGTTGAGTAACATATCCTTTTTAAAACTATTAATATGAGCAAAGGGTTTTCCCTCTCAATATCCATGAAACGGGTTAAGCTTGAACTAGTTGTAACTAATTTTTCGTCTTAATCACAAAATAGATCCGCAATAATTTCCGGTAAAATGATAGCTTCTCCATACCCATTACCGTAGTGGCACGAGTAGCTCTTCCCATGTATTTCCGTCATTGGAGCAACTCAACGATAGTTCGCAGCTCGGTTCGACTATGTTTGAGTACGTCCTTACTATCACGGTCTCGGAATGGTTACGTTTCGAATTATTTAGGAAAATTAGAATTTCTAGTGCCGCATGCACAAACAAAACAAACAATTATAGAAAGAAATTAGAAAAAAATATTTTTGTTTACCGAATAAATCCAACAAACTAGGGTAACTCTCATAAGTAAAAAAATTTTACAAAATGAGGTGCGCCTTTTTTCGTAAGTGACACAAACGTAAAATATTTTAATCTTTTGTTCGGGAACTTTATTTTATGATGGATAATACTTACACAGCTGAAAGTATTTATTTGTTGGTGTCTTTTACCAACTTTGTAAAAAAAATTATTTCTTAATGAATTCACAAGAAAAATTGAAAAATCCGGAAGAGCAAATATTTTTGTATTTTTCTTATTTATAAATTTTCTTCTACCTTAAACAAAAAAGAAGAGAAAACTATTTAGTTTACTTTTTACATTTTTTATATTTTTTTTTGTCTTTTTTGATTTCTCAAAGCGTAACTTTGCGATGAAAGGTTCATCCAACCACGATCGCAAATGTAAACGAAGGAATCTTCGTAAACACAAAATCCCTCCCCGGCAACTGCGGGCAAAAACGTGGGGTAATAGTTTTAATACTTATAATAAAAAAAGTAAAAAAAATTCCAAAACTACACCTTTGAGTGACACAAGTAGAGGGAAAAATCTTACAAAAAAAATACTAACACTTTAAAACCGTAAGTGATTACCGGGTCATTTTCCCAAAGACTTATGAAATTAAGACCTCATTTGTTATTTGAACAATGAATTGAATTGGTTTGAAGATGATTTGTTTTCTTAAATCCTAATAGTGAGCAAATAAAGGCACAATTAAATCTAACTACGAGAAAAAATAATAACGGGAAATTAAGTAAACACGACAAATAAGCAAGAACACAAAAATTAAGCACTAAATGCTTTTCTAAACTTTTTCTAATCCTAAATGACTATTTAAAAGTAAAATGCTAAGGAAATTCTAAACCGAGAGTAATTTAAGCTAAAAATGAAGAAAACGAGAACGGGGATCGAATCCCGTTTTTTAAAAATTGAACTTTTAAAATATTAACCCTACGGAAGTAAATTTCAACATAACCCTAGAATATGATAAAAGAAAATTTTATAAAAAAGAAAATTATTTTTTTGATTATTTTTCTATTTTTATGATTTTTTAAAGTTTTTAACAAAATTAATTCACGAAAAATATAAAACTTTGACTAAAAATTCTAAGAAAATTCTTAAAAATCACTAAAGTTATAAGGATTGTATGAAAAATAAGTCCTACGAATAAGCTGAAAAGAATAAGCCAGGAAAAAGGAAATAAGCTCTCGAAGTGCTTATGATAAAAAGAACTCAAAAATGATTGGTAAAACAATGAGTTTGCAAACTTGAGCCGAAAAGTCCCCAAGGTCACGTGGTGGGGGTTTGTGTGATGAGGCTTATAAAGGGTTAGAGCTAAGTTGAGGTCTGGGGTTCAGTCCTTGCTCAACCCCCGACTTTCCCCTTGGTTTTCCCCTTTTTATTTTTTTTTTTTTTTTTTTTTTTTTTTTTTTTTTTTTTTTTTTTTTTTTTTTTTTTTTTTTTATTTTTTTTTTGTTTTTTTTTTTTTTTTTTTTTTTTTTTTATTTTTTTTTTTTATTTTATTTTTTTATTTTTTTTTTATTTTTTTTTTTTTTTTTTTTTTTTTTTTTTATTTTTTTTTTTATTTTTTTTTTTTTTTTTTTTTTTTTTTTTTTTTTTTTTTTTTTTTTTATTTTTTTTTTTTTTTTTTTTTTTTTTTATTTTTTTTTTTTTTTTTTTCGTTTTTTTTTTTTTTTTTTTTTTTTTTTTTATTTTTTTTTTTTTTTTTTTTTTATTTTTTTTTTTTTTTTTTTTTTTTGCTAAAAACCTATAAAGCAAGTGTAAAATAGCTTATAATCAACTTTTTTTTTAAAACAACTTTTCTAAAAGTCACTAATAAGCTAGAAACATCTTAAAAATCAGAAAAACTACACTTAGCTACTTAGAGCCCATTTTTTTACTTTTTAAAAAAACAAAAACAAATAAGCTAAAAACTGAAATAATCTACACTAGGACTAAATAAGCTATAAGTGACCTGAAACTACACTAATAAGCTAGTCTAGACTAGAAATAAGCAAAAAGAAAGGGCAATAAGCTGAAAAAGCACTATGGACAATTCTGCAAACCAAACAGACAAATAGGACATCTTTGAGCTTAATTTCCAATTAGCTAATGGATCCTTATGAGAATAAGCTCTATACCAACTTAAAGCTTATCTAAAAGACTTTCTAAAACTTTAAAATCAAAAACTAATTTGAACTCACTATGCACTTAAAAAGCAGAATAAGAATCTTCTGATTAACTTTCACCTAATGTTTTTGGCATTTTTAAGAAAAGAAGACCAAAATAATGCTAAAGCTGACTACTATTAAAAGCTATGAACTACTAGGAACCAACCTAATAAGCTATTTTAAACAGCAACTAAACTAAAACTTAAACTATAAGCTAAAAAACACAAATAAGCTCTTTGGTATAAACTGCTAACCAAGCAAGCCTTAAGGGCACTTTTGAGCTTATTTTTCAATAAGCTAACAGATCCTTATGGACTTTTAGCTTATTCTATCTTAAACCCTAACCAAAAAGCTCTCTAAAACTTTTTTTGAAAAACATTTTGAAATTCATTTTCTTATTGAAAAATCTATTTGAAAACTGCTTAATTTACTCAGTAGGAGCTGAGTACATTTTTAGTTTTGAAAAGACAAATTGCTTATTTTGAGCTTAAAAACAGATAACCAAATGGACTTTTAAAAACAAATTAAATGCTGAAATAGATCTAACTATTAACTAAAATCTACTTTGATCAAAATTTGAAAACTTAAAAAAACCTATTTTTCTTCTTCTGGAAATCTAAGCTAGAAATTGGCTATTTTAGCGATATAAATTATCCTATGCATTTGAAAACCCTAAGAGTCAAACCTAAAACTAAAATTGTATGCTAAGTGATACATAATATTTCTACACTATGTAATAACTAAAAACCAAAAGACAAGTAGAATTAATGAATCAGCTTGAACAAACCAAACTCCAAAATGCTCATATCACACCTGAGCATATGGCCCACAGAATCGCAAACAACCTACACATAAGCTATCTATAAACTTAATTTAACCTAAGAAAGAAACTTCAAACCTAATCTTATAAGCTAACTTAGAGATGAAACTCAATTGATAAAGTAAAAACTAAGGCCAAATGGCTAAGGGCGGTACTAACTTAAGTTAGTACTGCCTGAACCAAACACCCCTTTAAAATGTTAAATCCCATATTAAGCTTATAAAATTAAGAGATCAGTTTTGAAACTTAAATACCAGATTATATCAAGCTTATAACAAACCTAATGAACAGATTTAAGCAACTGATTAAGCAGAATTAATAAGCAACAAGACTATGCTAATATTTTTGATATTTTTGGCTGTTTTAATAACAAATTAATGCAATAAGAATTTAAACTATTAATCAAACATCATAAGAACATAACAACTATAATAAGCACTATTAAGCAAAAGTAAACAGCAATAAGCAGTAAATAAGCAATATTAAACTAATTTGCTGTTTTAAAGCTAGAAAAGGAAAATGAAGACTTACAAAGGCCTTGGCACAAACAAGGCTTATCAAATGCTCTTATGAGCTAATCAACAAACTCTAGCTTATCGTAGATAAGCTAGTGAGGTCCTTGAAACCCATCCATGTCTGGTTTCCCTTCTAAGAATAAGCTGAGTAATTTGGGAGTGAATTTGATTAACATTAAGCTCATATTAGCTTTTACGAGCATAAATGAGAGTATAACTAGCTAAGAGTTAAAATGTCAGCTTAATGCATTTAGAGAGCTAAAAAGAGCTTATTAAAACCATAAATTCATTATAAAAGAAAACAGGATTAAACAGTGCCCAAAAATGAAAACATAACTTATAATATTGATAATTAAAACTGATTACATAAGCTTTTGTAATGGAAAGTTAACATTTGATTAAAAAATGATAAAAGCTAAAAATTACATTTATAAAATGTTACACAAAAATTAGACTAAAGCTACACTACAAACTACCCTATATATCCTTTGTGACGTGAGTGAGGAGCTCTTTATATAGTAAGATAGAAGCTTCAAGGTCCTTTTCCACACAGCTCCTCTAGGATATGTCTTAACCTTTGAATCATTGCCAATCATTCGATTGCCCTGCCTTTACAGTTTGGATCAAAGATTATATTTCACAAAACGGATTGCCAGCGAAGGCAATTCCATGTGTCAGAGCCTTGTGCAATAGGAGTGTTGGTCCAGTAGAACCTTATCCATTGTTCCTATCAATTAAAGATACTTAAAATTCAGGTCCAAAAATCCTTTGTTGGAGTCCTATTCCCATTGGGCTTTTTCCTTCTAAGCTCATATTCATGTTGTTGAACAACCTCAACAATGACCACTTCAGGGCCTCAGAACCAATGTTATGTATTGGAGTTGGTGGGGTGTGGGTGGTTACTGTGGTGTTGGTTAGTGTGGGGGATGGGTAAAAAGGATTGTGGAAGTGGGTGGTGTAGGTTAATGGCGTGTGGATGTGGAACCCACACTTCAACCCAACGGGGGGGTCTATGAGAAAGGTAGAGACAACAGCATAATTGTTTGGGGTGTGTGATTGGAATTTGGGGGGTGGTGGTTGGTGTGTTGGTTGGGTGTGGAGGTGTGGGTTTTGTGTTGGTGTGGTTTTTTTGGTGGTTAAATGTGGGGGTGTGGGGTTTGTGGGTGGGGTTGGTGTGTGTGTGGGTTTGTTGGTGGGGGCTTGGGTTGGTGGTATGTTGGTGGATGTGTTTGTTGGGGGGGTGGGTTGTCCTTCATTCCTTTAGGAATACTGAGACTTGGTCCTAGGGACTGAAGATAATCCTATTCTCCTCAAAGATAGCATCATTTGATCAATTATTGATTAATTGCAACTAGAAATCCATAGGTTCAAAACATAGAACCTAAAAGCCCTCGGAATGCTCAAGCATATCCAACAAAGATGCATTCAATCTCTTTCCCCAACGTTTTTTTTAGCTTTGGATTAGGGAGTCTTACAACTGCCCCTACAACCCTAAACCCTAAGGTAGTTTCAAGTTTGGTTTTCTTTAGTCCAAGAGTTCATAAGGATAATCATGTTCCTTTTATGGAAATCCCTATTTAATAAATAGCAAGCTGTTAACCTAAGCCTCACCCAAGACCATGGAATTCACCAATTTCATTTCAGTAACCCAATTTTTTTCCTTTAGATATAACCATTTTGGTTGTGGATATAACGGCAGTCGTTTCATGTATAATACCACAACTAAAAATACAGAGTATCCATGTACTCACCTCCCCTATCAGTCCTGAATCTTTTGATCAAGGACCCTTGTTGTAATTCAACTTCAGTTTTAAATACTTTAAATTTATCTAATGCTTCATCCTTAATATGTAATAAACTAAGTATTTCTTATTCCCTAATAAGGGAATAACATTCAAATCACATAGGTAACTATAGATCAGCTCCCAAATAATCAGTTTCAAGTTTTACATTTTTCAGTGTCCATCCATGTCAAAATAAGGATTAACCCATCCTTAGACATATTCTTGCATATTATTATTAAAGTTGACATTAGCCTAATCTAACATACCATGTGATTGAATCATTTTAGTTTAAAGGGTCGATTATAAAAGTGATTTACCAATATTAATAACAAATTAAGCCTGAATTACATTTTGATTACACAAATAAGCCAAAACCGAATAAACACACCATGTTTAACAAAATAAATTTATATCAGATTTCAGTTTGACTTCGATATAACCACAATTATTCAAAATGAACCTACACTTGAAACCCAATTATTCTTAAATATTAGAAAAAAGCAAAACATTAAACAAGAAAAACACCCTTCCAGAACTAAATCTAAGCATGCTACAACAACCTACGTCCCAATTACTGTGGACCAACAACATTGTTTCCCTTTAGCTTTTCACTATGTTGCAGGCACCCAAAGGGACACTCCTCAATGTCGGATGACTAGCCCAACTCAACAAGAGGTTAACTCTTTCCAATCTTATGTTCAAGGGTATGCTATAAAAAAAACTTTCCAAGAAGAAAGGAGTTTATCAATGATACAAGAGACGTGAATAGCCTCATCCATGTTTATTTTATGTTATGTAAATGTAACATCCGAGAATTTTCGAAAATTTTGAATGACGATTTCAATCTTTGACTTTTAGGGTCTGGCTTGACTTATAATGAACGACCACTAAATCCGTTTTCCACGACTATCGGACTCTAAAGCCATTTGAAGTAAAAACTGACATTCCTGACCATTCAGTTTTGGGACCAAGACCCCTTGAAAACACGACAGAAAATGACTGAAATTGCCCTCCTGCCAAATGTAGATAACGAGAAATAATTAAATTCTATTTTATATACACCACTTTTAATTAAATTAAAAATATTTAATAAATTAGTCATCAATTTATTGAAACATTTAAGTAAAACGCGGAATATTCGAGTTGAAATCCATTTATATTTCGGACGAGGCGTAACCGGCGTCAGAAAATAAATAACAAATACTTTTAGAAATGTTAAAGAAATATATTATATGAATTCATCAAGTGAATTACTCATTTTTAATCAGGAAAAATTAATTAAGAAAACAATGGCGCAAGTTTCGTGTTTTGAATCATCCGTTAAGTGGCCTAAACGAGTCCCGAACCATTATTTAATAAAAGTTACACTTTTGGTCCCTGTAAAATATTTACATAATCCACCCCCAACTATTAAACACTTTCCACTTTGTTTTTTTTTAAACTTTCCTATCTATAAAATTCAATTATGTTTTGCTTTTTTTATATAACCACACAATATACCCACTCTTAATGTTTTTCCGGCGCCTCTTATCCTCTTCTCACCGGCGCCGCTACCGCGATCCTCCGACCCACGAAAGGGTGCGTTCGGTTGGTGGTAAACCACCCGAAAGGGGTGTGTTTGTTCGGCTATATATAAACCCCGACGAGAGTGTCGGGTTGAGTTTAGCACCGATGAGGGTGCGTTGGTTTGCGTCGGGTTTGACAGCGGGGTCAGCCGGGGAGGGTTGGGTTATCGGGTTTGGTTTCGTGGGCTAACACGACATAGGGTGAGATTGGTTTGAGGGTTATCAACCACTAGGGTTGCGTTTGGTTTAATGATTCCAGCAGCTAGGCTGCGTTTGGCAAGAATAGGGTGCGTTTGGCTGCCAACCATGCTCGAGGGTGCGTTTGTTTGTTGTTAACAGCCCAAGAGGGCATTTGGTGTTGTTTATAATCAACTAGGGGCGTTGGTTTGATTTCGGCACCACAAGGGTGCGGTCGGTATCGGGTCAGCCGCCCGATTAGGGCGCGTTTGGCTGTGACAGCCCAACAATGGTGCGTTTGGCTGTTGTAAACAGCTAGGGGTGTTCGGTTGGTTTGTAAAACAACCAAATGGGTGCGTTGGGATTTTAGAACAGCTAGGGTCCGTTTGGTTTCGCACCGCAGCAGGGTGCGTGTGGTTATAAGTTATGACCAGTTAGGAGCGTTTGGTTTCGGTGGTAAGCACCAGGTTAGGGTCCGTTTGGTCTTACTCAGATTATGGTCCGTTTGGTTTTGTGGTTTACACTCGAATAGGGTGCGTATGGTTTTATAACCACCACAGCAGGTGGTGTTTGTTTGTTCATTGACAGAAACAGCAGCCAAGGGAGGGGCTGCGTTCGGGTTGGGTTGTGACCACATAGGGTGCGTTTGGTTGCATCAGCGGGTTCGTTCGGTTTGTAGCCGCAGCTAAAGGCTGTGTTTGGTCTATATGTCGCAACAGGGGGTGCGTCTGGATATGGGTTAACAACCCATAAGGGCTGTTTGGCTTAGGACGGTCCAAAGAGGAGCGTTTGGTTGACTGTGTACCAGATTAGGGTGCGTTAGGTTTGTGGCAGCCAACAATTAGGGAGCGTTTGGTGTATATGAGACGACAAATAGGTATAACTTAAGGTTTTAAAAATATTAAAACCGGACATAAATGGTGGTTTAAATTGGTTAAATAAATATAGTGTTTACTAATTGGTTTAATTTAGATATAATAACGTATAAATATTATATTTAGAACACGCAGACGTTTGAGATATTGGAAACGCAAATAATTGCAATATATATATTGATAAAGGAAAAACGTCGAGTTTTGCGAAAATGGAAATCGTTTTATAAACGGAAAGGTCATAACGAATTTATAGGAATTTCTATATTTATTAATGTGTCACTAAAACTGCTATCATTTTGGAAACCGATAAAGAGGCTAAGTTATATTTTAGAAATATATTAAAATATAACTATGCAATAACTTGATAACGAACGAAGATTATACGTTTACAATTAGACGACTGTTTCAGTCACGAACCGTCGAGGAAACGAAATATAAGCTATAAAATATTACTTTATATTTTATAATTATCAGCTAGAGGTAACCTAATAATTGTTGTAAAAGGCTTTACAAACATCGGTTAACTTAATTGAAAATCTTAAAACGTACGATTACGTTTACATAAGAACTTTTTGTTTAATTAAGTGGTGATTTCAGAAAATGAGTCAAACTAATTGGTTTAATTATTTTATTCACACTTATTATATAATACCTGCAAGGTATATTATACTTTTCAATAATCTTTGGATTGATTGTCTTTGTTATATAATTCACGGTAGGAATTATATAAGGGTTATTTTCATAAGTAATATATAAAGAATATATATTACACACTTTGCGTATATTTTCAATTTATTTATTTAACCAACCACCAAACCATTACAACGTTAAATCTAAATCTTCATCAACGTGTAGCGTTGATGTAACCATTCATCGGGAAACCCAAATATATTATCCTAGGCTAGTGGATCTTAGCCGTTAAGATTAGTTGCAACTTCTCGATCGAGCCGCTTCGTCTTCCGTTCGTATTGTGCATATTAGATGCCTATCTGCCAATCGTTCTTCATCATCAATGTGAGTTCATAACCTCGCTTTTCAATCTTTTGAATGTTTATAAACCCGCGAGAGGGAATACATGCTTGTCTGCAAACTCTTTACTTACTGGGTTATATTATAACAATGTGATTGTTTTTAAAGGATATTATGAGTTCATAACCTCGCTTTTCAATCTTTTAAATGTTTATAAACCCGCGAGGGGGAATACATGCTTGTCTGCAAACTCTTTACTTACTGGGTTATATTATAACAATGTGATTGTTTTTAAAGGATATTATAAGTTTCATAGCCTCACTTTTACTTGTTTTAGATAAATGTTTTATATATTTTTGGGATGAAAACATGCATTGTATTTATAAATGGACACAAGTGGATCAATTTTATATTATGATTACGGGTTGCCTAAGTAGCGATAACCCAAGTTGAGCCCCTGAACTCATTCTATTGATTTTTATATCACACTCTTTTCTACTTATGGATTTAAGTACTCAAAGCTATTTACGAATACAATGGTTACTTTTACTTTGGACACAAGTACTTTATGTGAGAATTTCCCTTTTTACGTGTTTGCCTCTAAGTTACTCTATTTTGCTCCATGACGTCCCCCTATCATGAACCGTTATTTCTTGGACGGAGGAACGGTTGAGGTGAGGCGGAATGCTGGTGAATAGATCTATTGGGAAAATGAACCTCCCCCCGTCCGGGTAGATAACAACGCTATACCATGTACAACGGACGCATTACATTTGGAGGGAAAAACTAGGTGTAGGCATTGCATCTACCGGCGGCACTAAAACTTATAACAACGTTATATTAGGTTTCGGTGTCATGAGCTTTAGCGCAACAGTAATAGTATCTATTTGTGGTACCTGTATTTGTTATAGTGACCCATACATTTTGAAAAATCAACGATCTCACTGTCCATACTACCTTATATGAACATTACTAATTTAAGAACAACTTTTCATTTATTGTGGTGAAGCAATAAAGACACTAAACTCTTTTGGTTTCTACATTTAATCTTACTTTTGGCGACTTATTATAAGGATTGAAATGTCATGCATACTTTATAAATCTGTTAGATTCCAACATTTACATTATACTTTACAAAAAACTCTATGATTCACCAACTTTAATTTTAGTGGGGAACTCTTGAAGCATGTTTTCTCAGGTTGGAATTAGATGCTGGATTATTTGATGTGCATTGGTAGTCTTTACATTCAAGTTTTCTCATGGGGATGCAATTATGGGAAACTATTATTTTGATTGCAGAAAATAACCGAGATTGTTTTTACAAACGACACATTTAGAGGTCGTCTCTTGTATCTTGAGCTGTTCTATTATGAAGTAACGCTCCCTGACATATATTCCGCTATGACCCATTTTTGGGGGTGTTACAGATTGGTTATCAGAGCAAGGTTATAGAGACTAGGTTTGCTTATTTTACCCTTGACTATAACCGTTTTCACAAAATTGCATACCCAACAAACTTTATAAAGTGCAGACCGTTACATTGTTATGTGCTTACATTACGTGCTGCATTAGTGCTTACATGACATACATATATGTAATACATATGCTTACATCTTTGCGTATATCGCACGTTTATTTATATAAGAGAGTTTATTTATATAAATACCAGAGCATTTCTTAAGACATTGTGAGTTGCACAATGGTCTCAATTATACCTCAGACATTGTGAGTTATACAATGGTCTCATCTTACTTCTTAGACATTGTGAGTTGCACAATGGTCTCATTTCGTTCTCAGACATTGTGAGTTAAACAATGGTCTCTAAGGATATTATTTTCTTCATAGCGTTATACTATATTGTATTACACAGAGACCGTCATAATTTTGTTTACATGGAATTATGTATGAATCTAAGTATTGCAAGTCTTGTATGGGCGAGACTTGTAATATGAGGATTGATATGATAATTGCTATGTTAACAAAGCCCGTCACAGTTCTGTTTACATGGGATTATGTATGAATTTAAGTATTACAAGTCTTGTATGGGCGGGACTTGTAATAGGAAGATTGATATGATAATCGCTATGCTGATTCGTTCATAATGACCTTTATCTTATTTACTTTAAATCGAGTACTCATTAACTGCTTAACTCTTATGTCGACTTTTCCCCGACTTGCTTTTATCCCTCGTCTCCGAAGAGAGTTTTAAATACTCTGTTCCAACTCGTAGAACACTAGATCATTCATATCAACTCTCACCTTGAAAAACTTTGTGTGTACGCGTGTTTGCATCAGGAATATTATTAGTAGGATGATTTATATCTGCTTTATTTAAAGGATTGGGAGCTCTTCATTAAATAAATAGTTGTAAATCCCCGAACATACAGTTTATCTTTCTTACTACATAAATTTGTGACGCTTCTTTATGTAATAAGGAATTATAAATGAGTGGCTTAATGGTATCCAATATGGACACGAGTAAGAACCTGAAATCGAGATAATCATCAGAATACGTTAAAGGGTTAGAGACACAATTCGTATGTTACCTACTCAGAATCTTAAGGCCTCCTTGGAGCTACCCTTATTCATTCTTAAGTTATTACTTTTGCATTGCAAGTCCTTGCAATACGAACTGTCTGTGGAGCTAACGTGACCTGAGTGCAGTATCCCGTCACCGTTTGGTTAATCAGTATTGACGGTTATGTCGCTGCTGTTGGGTCCTGGAACGGTCCCGACTGGTACAACTTTATCCAATAGGTGTATGCAATCACTTTAAACGAGATTAAAACACTATCGACGAGAAAACAGGATAGTTGGACTATTCATTTGGGCCACTAGATAGGAAAGACCTTAGGGCCCGCGTTACATCCTTGTAATGCAAGTAAGTTGGGTACTTACATCCATAAGCCACGTTGATGTGAATCATCGAGCATTACAGATAGTAAGAACGAGACTCCGCCCTCGGACATTTAGAAACTTATACAAACATACTCACGCAACTACACTTTCTCCTTTGATGTGTTCTCTATTAAGAAGTTTGCTTCAATTAAAAAAAGCTCTATACCAACAATAAATTTTGAAATGATATTTCTCTAAGATACCTATTCTAATGGATTGGATATCTCTGTCAACCTAGCCAAAATTTATAGATATTAAGAAATGTCGAAACATCAGATATTGCTGAATAAAGTTATCAACGTCATTTTCAAATGGCTTAGCAAATCTTAAGTCTTGTTCCTAGTCACACAATCGGATAACACAAATTTAAATCTCGGGACGAGATTTCTTTAAGGGGTAGGTACTGTAACATCCGAGAATTTTTGGAATTTTAAAGTACTATTTTAATCTTGATTTTCGAAAATCTGACTTGACTTTTTGACATTTGGTCCTTTGTTGTCACATAAAACGATTACCGCGTAACAGGTAAAATTTTCGGAACATATTTCAATAATAAATCATATTTATTATTACACACCTTGAGTAAAAAGTTAATTTTAACTTATTTGATTCGAAAACGAAAAAGATATATATTAATTCATAGTTGGATTATTAAAAACGAACCACTAAATCACGTTTTCACGACTCGGACTCTAAAGCAATTTGATGTGGAATGACATTCCTGACAACTTTTTAGTTTTGACCAAGACCTGAAAACAGACAGAAAAAGTGACCTGAAAAATGCACTCGCAAGATGTAGAACGATGAAAAAAATAATTAAATTATATTTAATTAACACTTTTTATTAAATAAAAATATTTAATAAATTATTCATCATTTTATTTGAAAACATTTAAGTATAACGCGAATATTCGAGTTGAAATCCATTTTTATTTCGGACAAAGATTGTCAGAGACACACAAATAAATAATGAACCTTTTATTTAAATTTTATAAAAGATTTATAAAAATTATAGTCATATATATACTCATTTTGTTAGAAAAATTATTTAGAAAACAATGACGCAACTTTCGTATTTTGAATAATTCCTTAATTGGCCTAAACGAGACCCGAATCATTATTTAATAAAAGTTACACTTTTGGTCCCTGTAAAATATTTACATAACCCACCCCAACTATTAAACACTTTCCACTTTGTTTTTTTTTAAACTTTCTAGTTTATATAAGTCATTAAGGTTTGCTTTTTTTATATAACCCACACCCACACACTTATGTTTTTCTGGCGCCTCTTTCTTCTCCCGGCGCCGCTCCGGCGATCTCCGACCACCCTCCGGCCAACACCATCACAACCACATCACCACTGTCATACCTCCACCACCAACACACCATCATCATCTCCTCCATCCACCCACCTCCGATCCACCAACAATATCATCGTCAACACCACAACCGCACCACATCCACCCCACCACCATCGTCACCTCTAACACCTCAGCCACACACCACTCCACCTCTCCACCCAAACTTATGGTGCGTTGGGTTTGATTTGCAGACACGACCCACAAGGGTGCGTGTGGTTATATACCATAAGGGTGCGTGTGGTTATATACCGTAAGGGTGCGTGTGGTTTCATAGCAGCCAACATGGGATACGTTTGGCTGCGTAAACACGTGAAGGGTGCGTTTGTCGTGGGTCAGCCGTGGACCACCTCCATAGGGTGCGTTGGGTTTATGGCAGCCGTCACCGGGGTGCGTGTGTTTATTGTTATGGGCCGAGTGTGCGTTTGGTTTTTAATTGTGGCAGCCGAGGATGCGTTTGGCTGGCTGTGTAGTAGCCAAGGTTGGGTTTGGTTTAAGAAAAACACCATCAGGGTGCGGTTGGTGTTCATAACAGCCAACAGGGTGCGTTTGGGCTTGTAGAAGCAGATTAGTGTGCATTTGGGTCCTGCGTTTAACAGCAGTTAGAGTGTTTGTTTTTGTTGCTATAACAACGTAGGGTGTGTTTGGCTGTGAAACATCATTAGGGGTGCGTGTGGTTATAAAACCACCACGAAGATGCATTGGGTTTGTTTGCACCAGCTGAGTGCGTTCGGTTTGGGTTTTCACAGGCACAAGGGTGCGTCTGTGTTTGCGGGATAACACCCAAAAGGGGTGTTTGGTTGTGCAGTTAACAATAAGGGTGCGTTTG
>BQNB010068158.1:23887-33941 GCA_026074375.1 Tanacetum coccineum
AAGGTTAACCCAGTCAATGGTAGAGATATGTGGTCTAAATTTGATTGTCTAACAACTCTGTTTCCATCTAAAGTCCATCCACAGATTGGGAGACCACCTAAGAAGAGAAAGAAGAGTAAATGAGAGATTGTAATGGTCAAGGGCAACAAACTAACAAGGCAAGGTAAAACTGTTACATGTAGTTTGTGTTATGCTGCAGGACATAATAAACGAAGTTGTTCAAGTGTTGCTAGTCAAATAAATGAATCAATGCCAAAGAAAACCACTGGAACTAAAAGAACATCAACTGTAAGTGGAAAAAGTATTGCTGCTGGAACAAGTATTGCTGCCGGAAGAAGTATTGCTGCTGGAACAAGTATTGTTGCTGCTGAAGTTGGAACACAAGCTTCATAAGCTGGTACACAAGCTTCTACTGGATCCACCTTCAAAAGAACAAAGAAGTCTGCAAGTAGACTAACTCCTCAAAAGTGAATTTCATGTTGGGTTGAAAAGCCAAGACTGTTTAATTTCTGCTCCTAGACTTGTTTAATTTCTGTTCCAAGACTTGTTGTGTTTATTTGCTTGTTTTAAGACAGTTGGTTTTGAATGAAGTATGTCATGTTGGTGTTGAATAAATAATGTTGGTTTTGAATGAAGTATGTATGTCATAGTTACTAGCAAATGAACAATGTTGCTTGTTATACCAATGGTTACTAGCAAATTTCATATATTTGCTTTGTTATATCAATGGTTACTACTATCCATTCTGAATACAGCTCAAGATATGTATCAGCTCAAATGGGTACTAGCAAATATATGACCCGTATTCAGACATGTCATGGTTTATGTTATTTACTTGTTATACCAATGGTTTACCAACTTAGAATAAGTATGTATACCAATGGTTTGTTTGCTTGTTATAAGAACTGCTTATCTTATTAAGCAACACAACCTAATAACAACTTAGAATAAGTAATAAGTCAACATCTTTATATAGAACATTGAACTTCATTAATTAAGAGAAAATTTATTGACCATTACATTATGTTATTTGGTCAATATGTTCAAGTCTTAAACTAAAGATAACCCAATACATCATAAGTTATTACAAGATAATACATCATAAGCTATTATAAGATAAGTCATTACATCAAGTAGCAAAACAAGAAAAAAAAATCCAACTACAAATTAGCCAGATCTTCAGCCTTCGATTTCCAGCCTCCATTGCATTCAAAGATGATTCAAGTGCATTTCTTAATCTTAAAAAACCAGTGATGATAGCCACTGCACGAGCACACATAGGGGGATCAACCCAAGAGAAATTTGGACAAACAACAATGAAATCGACATCTTGGGTTTGTATCTGTCCATGATGTATGAAAAATTGTTGGATTTCTACAAAACAATTCATCTTTTAGACTTGTTGAGTTTGTTAAAAAAATTAGGGTTTGTGTGTTTTGTAGAATTGGGGAAAATGACATTATGTGTGTCGTTTTTATAACAAAATCCACAGGGACCATATTTGCAATCCTATCAAACATTCCAAAAGGGATAAAGACAAAAAGACAAACTTACCCTTTGATAAAAACAAGTAACGATGTAAACTTAATCGTGTTACTGGCTAGGGAGCACGAGTGCAATGGACGTTTCAATCTGGGAAGGCCGCCTGCACTTTCGTGGAGTTGGGGAGTAAGTCTGCAATTTTTGCAAACCACAAGGAGCATATTTGCAGATTTATCTTTAACAAAAGTGAAACTATTACACACCTCAACCAATTAATATCAACTCTACTTACTAAATTCGTTTTTGATTGGTTCAATTTTGCACATTCCAAGAAGACGAAGGGTATAAAGGTCTTTTCATGGAAAAGAAGGCATTTAATAATTCATAACGATAACTCATCCACACACGTTTTTAAACATAATTAGCTTTTTTGAAGTTGAGAAAGCATAATTTTCACACATCACTCTACACATGTACACCTATTATTGTTTTTATAAGGCTTTTGTTTTATCTTGGTGTCATCATGTGCAGATACTTCGTCTGTCTCAAGATAATTGTTTTTAAATAAAAACACACAGTTTAAAAAAACATAATTATCGTATCATATTTTCTTTTTTTTAATGTTTGTTTATACTTCATAAATTATTTAACAATTTGTTTGAAAATTTTAATTTTTATATTTAATTTATCTGTTTATTTTGATTAAAGTGCAATTAATTTGAGACAATCAGAATATAGATAAAAACACGAGTAATTCATATGAAACTGAGAAAATATAAACAAAAATTGATATATAGTAATAAAGTAAATGGAATAAGGAGTAATGTTGGTCCAGTAATTTGGGTTAAAAAAGATTACGTTTGAGAAGATTAAAACATAAGTTTTACACAAGACCTAAATGACAACAAATAACACCATTCGTATTTTTCAATGCTTTATAATTCTTATTAGAAATGAATAAATAATTACACGGGATAGTTGCAGAACACTATCCCGATTGAATGACAAATGAAATTATCATTTTAATGAATCAAAGCTAAGCTTATGATTCAGTGAGAGGAGGAACCTATCACTATAAAACTTTGTATTATTTTTTGTGTTTAGAATCTCTAACTATCTCTATTACAAACATACGTATATATTTATGAGTGGAAGAGTGAAGTCACATGTTGTAGTAGGTTAGGTGTCAAGCATTTAATGAAATGGTACATATTCCAATTAATGCTTTCATATGTAGCTTCACTTCCTAATGTACTTTAGTGAATAGTTAATTCAACTATTCTCTCTTTCATCATATACTTTTGTACTTGTTTGACTTCAAGCAAAAGTGTTTTTTCCTTTCCTTTCTTAGGGGATTGAAGTTTCAACGCATATATCATGCTTATTTCCTTAGTGATAGAATATTAAAAGTCATTGAGACTTTGTCATGTCTCAATGACTCTCATGTTGTTTGTAGCTCAAGTACTCTACCCACTGACAACGCATCAATGAGGTAAAGTGTTTCTTCAATTGGTCTTTGACGTATGTGAAGCTAATTGTTTAGTGAGCTTTATACAACACTAATTATCTTCTCATTTAAGATTGCTCAAGGAGGCCCTTGCTTAGCGAGTCTTCTTCTATCTGCTGATCTATGATCAACGAGTCTTTATAACTTAGACTATTTTATGTTTAAATACATGTTAAAGACAATTGGGTAAATTTTGGCCATACAAGTAATGATACAACGGTATAGCCTCTTAAAAACCTTGCTAATTATCCACCAAAAAGTACTAGTGTTCTTTGAAAAAAAATGACTTGCACTCTGACAAAAACAAACATGTGACATTAGAAAAAAAAGGTTTAAAAAGATTTTAAGAGGTTAAATCATATTTCTGATAAGAATAAAAGAAAATAACAAAAATAACTAATTTTACAAACACTTTTCACTAAGTACCTATTTTTTTATCAAAAAAGCCAATATACTTATGAAATCCGCAAGATTTAACTAGCAAGGTCAAACCTTGCAAAATTTTGAAAATTGATCATTTTCCTTTGGTTTTCATGTTGGTGATTTTTGTGTCAACAAACATTTTGTGTAATGGTGGTTTACCCGAGACCAAATGGATTTCAAGTTAAGTTATAATACGAGTTTGGAGGTGTGGAGTGCACGCTTGTATAAACTAATAAACTTGATTTCAAATACGAAAAATGAAAAAGGTTGTGAATATAAGTCAAAGGGCATATAGTGACAGGAGTCGTAGGTCATTAAATGTTCCAAACACATGTCTTTAATTATTGCAGTTAGCGACGGTTTTAAGTTGTTGCAAAACTGTTGCTGGACAGATTTTAATGTAAGTGTTGTGACTTTTCACCAAAGGGTGTGACTATTCAACGAGTCATACCTTTTCCCTACAACCACCATTTAGTTTATATATATGTAAACATAATTTGGTCTTCAATATGAACATATCATATCAACAACAAATACAACAGAGTATCTATGTTTTTGCTCTCTTTCTTGTGCCTAGAATTAGAGTGTATTCTTGTCTTATCCCAATACGAATTTCGTGTAACACAAGGCACCAAATAGGGTCAAAATATTGTATTAGGAAAGTGGATTATACACGATTCAAGAATTTATCCAGACAATCTTTGAGTATCAAGACCCTAATACTAACATTTTATGCTTAGCTCAGAATATGAAAGCTGTAGATCTTTCTTTTCTTGTTAATTGGGTTTTTGAATCACCCAAAAAGAAGTTTGTATGAGTAAGTTATCGCCAAAATACCACAAGAACTAAACAAAAAAATGTTGTAGTATTTTGGCCAAAACTTTCTCATACTCCTTTTTGGGTGATTCAAAAAGTCACTAAACGAGAAAAGTGATATCTACAACTTTTATATTTTGGGTCGTGAAACCAAAGGAAAATGAGCAATTTTAAAAAATTCTCAAAGTTTGATCTTGCTAGTCAAACTTACTACATCATCATCTCAAAAACGATGTTACCGAGTTTATTTTTGAAGAGAAAAAGAAAGGTTTAAGATGATAATAAAAATAGATGAAATGAAAGTAAAGGATAATAAATTACATCAAAATTACTTTCCTAATCTTCTTCCCAAATTGAGATGATTTGAAGAGTAAGAAATACATAGCGTACATGATTTTTTGTATGTACTTAAAATTAGGGGTGTTGAGTGTCTGGTTTGACACCGAATAAACCGAAGAATAAATCATACTAGGCTAAACAAAATTGGACCGAAATTTTTAATTGGTCTATGGTTTTGTTTGAAACTGAACCAACGTATTTAATTGGTGTTTGGTTGGTTGTGGTTTGACAAAAATAAAACTAAACCAAAACGAAAAAACCGAATATCTCTATACACATAATTTTTTTAATTATTTATATACATATATATTCTATCTTTCTATCCTAACTAGCAATCGTAGTTTTTTAAAATATCTTTTAAACTAATCAGAATCACTCTTTAAATCAAGCATTGATGCATATTCAGGAGCAATTGAGCAAAAATTTACCTACTTGATTTATAAATTCACATATGCTGATAAGACTTCTGAAGACTTTTGTCGAAGAAAATTATATCTTATTTCACTTTTATTTATTTTCATTAAGTTCTTTGTTTCCAATCCTTTTTTAAAATTTACTTGAGCACTTTATGAGACCTGTTGATTTGTTAATTTTATTTAAAAGTTTAGGTTTTTATCAGTGACTTCTCGATTATATTTTGGGGTTTACTTGAATATGGTTTTCTTGGTTTTACAACCACACCGAATTTTAATTTGGTGTATGGTTTGGTTTTATCTGTTCTATAATTGGTTTGGTTTGGTTTTGGTTTTGACTTTGAAAATTTTCAAACCGATAAACCCGAACCATACAACCCATAAACCCGAAAACCGAACCGACAAACACCCTACCTAAAATGCCCTTGTCCTAATACACTCATTATATATTTTCGATATTTTTCCATTCTAAAATGTCTATGACCTCATACATTGACTATATATTTTTGTGGTTTTGTCATTGCGTCCAGTATACCAAATTATGTTCCATATAAGAAGCTAATGGTTGTTCGCATTGTCAAGCATGCCATGGAGATCACCCATCTGTTAACAGATTCTAATCCCACCCAGATCATCATTAATGCCGTCATCAACAGGTATAAAACTAGTGGTTGTTTGTCCGTTATGTATATAACGAGGTTTTGTACCCGCGCTCCATGGCGGGGTGTTGTGCACGGAAGTATTATATGCGACGAAAGCTTAAATTCTAGGCTTCTTTGGCATTAGTAAGCAGAAAAGCATTAGAGCATGCGTGCTTATCAATAAGCATAACAACATATAAGTTGACAAAAAAAGGAATGCAGCAAAATCATCAATCTGGGTAGTACACAAAAGCATCAGACAATATGATCTTACAATTGCTCTGTAAAAGCGTTTACAGAAATAACACTTTAAAAAGACAGAATTATCAATTGTTAGGTCTTGTTACTCAGCTATAAAGATTCAATTAACTATAAATAGTATAGTGTGTTTTGTGGCTGAAAAGTTCAACTACTTTCCTGCACTTTTGTTTATGAGGTTGGTCTCCGCTGCACTTCATTTATAGAGATGCAATGTTTCAGCCTTTCGATGCAATGCTTGAGCCTGCTGTTGCAATGCTTTAGCCCGCTGAATCAATCTGTTAGCCAGCTGATGTAATGCTTCAGCCTGCCATTCAAATGCATCAGCCTTCCATAATATTGCATCAATAAATTTTCACATCAATGCTTCAGCCTACCGCTGAATCAATCTATTAGCCAGTCGATGCAATGCTTCAGCCTGCCATTAAATGCATCAGTCTATTTAGTTTGCCCCCAATCTAGAAAAAAAATAAGGATACTTGAAAAGAGTGAAACATTAATGCAACAATGAGCAAAAGAAGTCCTAGACTTTACATATGAAATTATGCAACATTAACAACAACATGTAACTGTAAGCATAGCTATGTATATACTACCCCACATAGAATTTAAGGTATGCAATTAGAAAAGAGTTGAGGGTCACATATGTTATATTAGTTTGTCCAATTTGTGTGTTAGCTTAAGCATCTGAACCATCATTACTTTTACCCTCTTTATAATCTTTGCACCTGATGATATACACCTGAAAGTAAAATAGAAAGAGCAAGCATATCACGGTTGTTTGTAATTTCTAATAAAAAAATCTAAGAAAACAATAAGTCAAAGTAATCATGTAGCCCTCGTGATACTTTTCTGTAATGCACAGGAACTACAACATCAAACAAATGGACGAACATTATGATGATTTATAGGTCCGCTAAATTGCAGTTAAGACCAGTAGTGTTTTAGTGAAGATAAAAGGAACACGACACTTACCAGGGACGAACATTCTTTGTTGCTGCAAAATACGCTTGAAATGGTTCTAATGAACCTCCCTACTTGAGTCTCATGCTGAAACTCTGACCTTCTCTTCCATTTGCACCTTTTCCTTTATAAATTTAATCTGTTCAACCATCCCATTCAACCAAATCAGCAACTTACTACATCATTTAAAATCAACACTAAACAATCTCCCTAGGTCCAAGTGCATCAGCAATCCCTCTATTGATAGTTCCAATATGATGAGTTGCAACGTCGGCAGCTTCAACTATATCATTTGCGACCATGAGTGTTTTTTGCAAGATCTACCTGTACTGAAACTATTTGGCTCAGAATTGCGAGTGCGAGACGGGATAAAAGGGTATCCGACCCGCCATGGCTGCAAACACCGCGCTCGTAGTGCTGCCCCGCCAAGATACAGGTCAGTTTCACCCGTCACGATCAAGCAACGTATTGTAGTTGAAAAAATGAACGCAATAGTATCTTCATCACCTAAAATAAACCATAAATACAATGAAAAACAGGAACATCAAATACTCTATAGGTCAAAAAGTACACTATGTCGTTCAAGTCCGAAACTGTTTGGCTCAGAATTACGAGTGCAGGACGGGATAAAAGGGTATTCGACCTGCCATGGCTGCAAACACTTTCACGTGCTATCGCGCCAAGATACGGGTCGGTTTCACCCTCCACGATCAAGCAACGTGTTGTTGTCGCAAAATAATAGATGCACAAACGCAGTTGTATCTTCATCGCCTATAATAAACCGCAAACAGAATGATAAACAGGAAGAAGAGATCACATAAGCTCGTAATCCGGATAAGCAAACTGTGTTTCTAAGGTGCTTTCTATCTTGACATTCACAAACATACGCACCATAAACAAATACCCGGTTCCAAACCAGGTCTCACCCACTCCTCAATAAAAAGACAGCATCATCAAATCAAGTCAGCGAATAAATCATAAGCTAAGCGCATTACAAGCATAAGCAAATATCGGTGTAAATGCAGTTTACGGCTGCAAATGTAACAATCTGCCCCGTCATGGCTACAATCCTATAAGCCCCCCCAAAATAAGCAAAATATACAACTGTCACATATTTGACCCACCTTTCTATCTCTGTCGTTGTCTTTGACGGCTGCAAACACAACGTCGTGCTGCCATCAGCAAAGCGTCAAGAAAACAATCGACAACAAAGCGCAGCATAAGCATACGCACTTTGCGTTGAAAAAAGTGGTAACAAGATTCTACATAAGTCCCAGAGAAAACTTTGGAATCAGATCTGCGAGTGCAGGACATGACAAAAGGGTGTGCGACCCGCCATGGCTGCAAGCATGACGCCGTGCTGCCCCGCCAAGATACGGGTCGATTTCACCCGCCACGATCCAGCGACCTATTGTAGCCATAAAATAATAAACACACAAACGCAATAGTATCTTCATCGCCGATAATGGATTCATGAAGTTAGAAAACACTGTGTAAGCACACAATGCTAACCAAGCATCAAAAAAGCATTAACAAAGGGTATCCGACCCGCCATGGCTGCAAACACCACGCTCGTGGTGCTGCCCTGCCAAGGTATGGGTTACTTTCACCCACCATGATCAATAACAAATAAGCTTCCATGGGATAACCAAAGCAAGCGTAACCGAATGCAACCAAGCGTGATCGAAACATCAAGAAACCAATCATCAGAACAACACATTATAAGCAGGCGTAGAACGCGTTTGTCAAAACGTGGGCTCAGATTTGTCAGTGCGGGACGGCCAGCATGGCTGAAAGCATAAAGCTGTGCTGCCCCGCCAAGATACCAGTCAATTTCACCCACCATGATCTAGTGACCCATCGTATTCGCAAAATAATAAACACACAAACGCAATAGTGTCTTCATCGCCCACAATGGATCCATAAAGTTAGAAAACATTGTATAATCACATAGCACTAACCAAGCATCAACAAAGGTATCCGACCCGCCATGGCTGAAAACACCATGTTCGTGGTGCTGCCCCGCCAAGGTACGGGTTACTTTTACCCACCATGATCAATAACAAATAAGCTGCCATGGGATAACCAAAGCAAGCATAACCAAATGCAACCAAGCGTGGTCGAAACATCAACAAACCAATCGTCAGAACATCACATTATAAACAGGCGCAGAATGCGTTTGTCAAAATGTGGGGCTTGGTGGTGTTTGTTTTTCTTAAACATGTCTTAACAAGATCTGAATGAGTGTAATATCTGAATCGGTCAGAGGAAAATACCAAAAAGAGGGTTTGTTTTTTTTTCTTCATCCAGATGCGGACAGAGGCTATAACATCTTGTTGGACCAGACTTGAAGGAGCAGTCTTAATGCCTCTGAACCTCAAAAATACAAAATAATGCTGCATCATTCTTATCTCCAAGACACCTCGCTTCTTCCACGCGCTCAGAAAAAGAAAAAAAACTATGTAAAAGCGGCGATTTTCTTCTATCACAACTCAGAAAAACATTTTCTATAGATCTTCATACATCCCGGTAAAATACACGTCCTCAACCACCTATCATGTTGTCGGAAAATCTAAAGACAATGTTTTCTTCTTCGTCGTCTTTTATTTGAGGCATTTAGTCGGATAATCTATGTCAGTTATGTTTTTAGATCTTGCCAGAAAATGAGACAGACAAGCAGGCGATGTACTATTTATGGCACCAAGTTATGCAAATAAAGTTGAAGGAGATGATAAAAAGTTGTCATGCAATTTGTGCAAATAAAATACTATTAAATTTGTTAATGGATTTATGTCAGTAGTTGTACGGGTTGCAATTGTTGGTCAAAATTATACTAGATTGCAATGGGTCATAGCAGGCGTACATTAATGTATGTATATATCTTATTTTCATAAAAAGTTATAATAGGTGTATGTATATATGTATGTTAATGATTCACTTATAAAAACTTATTTGCGTTCGACAATAGTGTTATCGGCTACAAACTAACAACGCCAAACACCTAAAAGTCAGTCAGACGTTTTTAAATAAAAAACAAACAATCTAATTGTATTCGGATTCAGACATTTACGTCTCAGATTCAGATTTAGATATGCGAATCAGATTCAGATCCAGAGCCTCTTAATAAACAAACAGCACCTTATATTTGCGAGTGCGGGGCGGCATAAAAGGGTATGCGACCCGCCATGGCTGCAAGCACAAAGCCGTGTTGT
>BQNB010068159.1:0-33941 GCA_026074375.1 Tanacetum coccineum
CCTTCTTCTGTTACAATACCGTCACTAAACTGCTCTTAGCGACACATTATCTGTCGCCAAACTGTTACTAAAACTGTTACGAAACTGTGACTCCTTCCTCCCATTCTATTAGTAACACTTTTAACTGTCACTATTCTGTTACTAAGTCGTCACTATTCCACCTGTATTAAAAATGTATGGGCAGTATTAACTGGATCAAAGACAGTATTAATAAAGAAAGGCCATCAGTATTGACGAACATACTGAGCGATTTTAATCATGAAGTTGCCAAAATTGTCACATAATCACCAGCTACTTGTAGGCTGTCAAATACCAATGAATCAAAACAAACAGCCCATATACACATAAAATCAGATGCCATTGGTTTACATAACCCTTCTCATGACAGTACTAACCTTTAAAAATGATCCCTTGAAGCAGTATTAACAATCCTTGTGGCAGTACTATGTAAAAAGTAGCGATACTAAGTGAATACATGTAGCAGTACTAAAAGTACCTTTGTTGACAGTGTGAACATCATCAAGGCAGCAACATAATCATTCCCTTTTGACAAGAATAACAAGCAGCCCGAGCAGCAAGATAAACATATGTATGAGCGGTATAAAGTAAACCACTCCTTAAACCTTTGAACGCAACTGGAAGCAAATTTATTCTCTAATAAGTTGATCATAAAGAATTGCCAATCATGAAAACTAAGGCTTGTTGCATCACCACATTAGGTTTTAATAAGAATGCGTCCCATAACATAATATTTAGGAACAGTTTTACCAAAAATTGTTCCAAATAATTGTTTTCTTCTTTTTGGAACGGTTTAAAGCAAAACGTTCCAAGCTGTATTAAACGAATGGCAACAACAATAAGATCATGTCCAAAATATAAATATGGGAATAAACATAATCCCTAACAATAAGGGATTTTCAAATCGCGTCCGAATATCATTCCCATATTCATGTAACCAACAATGTCACGATATGAAAATTACAGATCCAAGACTTCTTCTTTTCATCATCTTCATAGAATTAAGGTTTATATAAACCCTAATTTATATTTAAAGAATATACCTGCTGCATCTTGTTGTCATAAACAATCACAACAACAACATACCTGCTCATAATTATTGTTAACCTGCTGCTTCCATTTAGCCAAAACCGTACCAAGCTGCTTGATCAGATCACGTCATCACTTCTTCATTTTCTAAATTAGGGTTTGCTTGAAAAAAAAACCTAATTTCACTGAATCTGTTTTGTAGCCTCCAAACAGAAAATTTACCAAATCACCATATACCATGAACAACACCACGTCGCATCTTAAACATAAAAAACATGACACAAAAACCTTGTATAATCCTAGATATCAAGAGCAACCTGCTTTGATACCACTTGTAGGTCCTTGATCTATATAGCCTTTGTAAGACAATAGCTAACTTGAATAAATCCAAATCAACTATGTGAGAGACACTGACTATGAATATCATGTGTTAATGCGGAAAATCTTAACTCAAAAGTATTAAGGAGATACACAATATTATACTAACTTTGTATTGATTTCTATTAACTTCATTGCTTCTATTCGTTATATAAAACTCTATTGCCTTAGGGTTCCTTTTATACACCAAGGAATCCTAGAAGGCTTTACAAAAGTGTGAAAGCTGAAATGGCATATCCTTTCACTAAGATATCTCCTAAGATATCTTAAGATAACTATTACTATTCTTTTACATAAAGACTTAACATAAAACTCACTTAACGAATTACGACCTAGTATAACTATAGTACTGCTCTACTTACCAGTTACTAACTTTAGTACGGCCCAGGACTTAACTTTGTCTGCCAGACTTTAACTTTTTTTTTTTTTTTTTTTTTTTTTTTTTTTAGTTCTGCCAGAATTAACTAATCACTACCAGAATTAACTGTATATACCAGTATTAAGTCTTTTACATGATTTATTTCCTCAAACAATCCTCCCCTAACTTGATCTTCACTTGTGACTTCCAAGTTTTCTTCAAGTGTCTTTCATTTGAGTTCCTAAAGATGTTGTAAATAAACTCTTCGAATTATTCTTGAGCTGCAATCCTTCATACCATCTCTTTTTGATCTTTGCAGAACTATTCTTCACGCTTTTCTAGCATACACTTCATTATCAGCAACATTACTATATGTATATTCATAATCATATAGTTTCAGACTACTTCTCATCACTTCCAGGTGTGTTAAACTCCTGTGTGAGGGTGGATCATTTGAAAACTTTTTAAATGGATTTGATGTCTCTTTACCAGTTAGCCATTTACTCTGGAGTAGTCAGTCCTTTGGCCACCAGAAAGGTGCATGTCCATGGTTGACTGAAAACCATTTCAACTCTCAGTACATGAAACATTGGTGAGTTGAATACCATATGGTTTTTGGCAAACCATTATAGCCATAAACGGATTTGATATGCCTTTACCTGTAGCCGTTTGCTCAGGGCTAGTCAATCCTTTGGCACGTAGAAAAGGTAAATTCAATGGTGGATTGATGACCATGTCAACTCTTTGTACATGAAACTTGGCGAGTTGATATACCATCTACTTTTTGGTAAAGTGTCAACCATCTAATATGAATTTACAATTTGTCTTTACCATAAGCCATACTCTCATGGACTAGTTATGGTTTTTCCACAGCCTTTACCACAATCCATAAACTTGTGGGCTAGCCAACTCTTTACTAACCAGATATGGTGAGTTGATAACCATATAATTTTTGGCAAATTGTCAGCCATTAACGGATTTGAGAAGTCTTTACCAAGAGCCGTTTGCTCCTAGACTAGCCAGTCCTTATGTCTGTTAGACATGGTGGACTGATAACCATTTGTTGTGTTAGTGCATAGCACCTCCACCAAGTGTTGTCCTCAACTCATTCCTTCAAGTGCATCTAACTCATCAATCTTCATTACTTCCTAATGCCAGCTTGCTTCTCCATCTATTTCAAAAGTTTGTAGCAATCCTCATCTGGTTTTCCTCCTTGAAGCTTTTTATCTAGCATAGCTTTACATACCTCAGCAGTTAAAGGATATTTTCTTTCAGTCAACATATAAATATCTGATGACTCTAAGTTTAAGCAATGTACTCTGCAGGTAGTATAATATCTCCAACTTATGATTCTTTGTTGACCTAATGAACTCCAAATAGGATCTGTACTAAGGGGTTCCTCAAACATATTCTTTAAATATTCCCAAAGTACCTTCTCAAGCTCATCCTCTGGTCCATTCATACCATATCTATTCATGACAATCCTATATAATTCAATAAGATATCCTATTATGTCCTTCACTTAGCTCCAAAATTTATGTACACTATATCAGTTCTATCTTCCCTAACAATTTGGTACACTCCTTCCTTTCCTTACTTGATGATCTTTTAAGTAGCTATACTTGGGGGTTTCATAGCCACAGGAACATGATTAACAAGAATATTAGTATCTGAAATGGGATCAGTATCTTTACTAGCTTTAGATTCATCCTCATCAGTCTTGTCAGAATGTAATCCTTTCCTAGCTATCTGTTTCCTCCTCTTTCGAGTCTTCTTGGTAGACTCATCATCTTTTGCTTCAACACTCTTTAGTCTTTTTGAAGTCTTTGTTTGAAGTTCTTCATCAAATCTTTTCAGACTGTCTTTTGTAGCTTCAAAGTTTATAGGTGCAAAAGATTCAACCTGCTTTACCAGCTTATCAAGTATTCTCTTTTACTTCTTCAAACTTAAATTCTTCACTGAGATAGCTCCATGATCCCTGATTCATCATGTAATTCATCATATATGTTCTCAAGCTATGATTGGGTCATGGGCTTATTTCTTTTTAGCACTTGCTCTTTCTTCCGCAAATGTTTCCTTCCTTTGATTTACTAGTTCACCATCTTCCTTTGCAAAGTCTTCCCTCCCTTGAAATCACTTCCTAGCACACTCCTTTGACAACTCTGCATTAGCTTCAATCTTGCTCTAATTAGATCCCAATAGTCATCTGTGTAAATGCTGAGACTTCAAATTGAACTTTTAGCTCTTCTTCTGCTTTTGTTGCTCATTTAATTCTTCTTCTTCTACAATTCTTTATGCTAAGAGAGAATCCAAGTGTACTTGTTTAGCCTCTTCTTCTTTCTCCAAAGTATCCAATCTGATAGCTTCAGCGAGACTAACTTCCTCATGTAGACTTTGTTCCTTAGTCTTCTTAGAGCTTCTTCAATAATCATAGAGCTTTTCCTCTCATTGGCCTTATCAGGGGAAGGAATGGACTTTTTAATACTGTCAGTACTAACTTGTTCACTAACAGTACTAACTTTGCCACTAACAGTACTAACTTTAATACTGCCAGTATTAACTCCTTCAGCATACCAGTACTAACTTCTTCTTGAAAATCCAAGCTAGTAGACAACCTCTTTCCCTTAGTCCTATTTCCTTCTCTTATAAACCATCCTTCCCTTATCTATTGACTTTGGCTTTTGAGAAGCAACTCTGGAGAGAGTTTTAGCTGCTTCTAATGTAGTAGGGCTTGTATCTTCAACTTGTTCCTACCCTGAAGCAATTTTTTTTTGACCCCAAAAAAAGTTTTTTTATTCTTAGAAGGAGTAAACCAGCACTTGCACCAAAGAAACCCTAGAGGATCACTTGACTTTTCCATCCCCTGAGCTCAGAATTCTTCCTCTTCAAGTCTGATAAGACCACAATTCTCCTTTTCAAATCCTTCCAGCTTTCTTCACCTCTTACCAACTTCCACAATAGCAACTCCCCATTTTGTCATTGGTTTGCTTAAGATCCTTTTCCAGACTATCAACTCTTGTCATTAATTTGAGCTGCTTCTCCAAGTTATCAATCCTTGTCATTAACTGGGAAGTAGTAGCTTCTTGGCGAGGTGTAGGAGGTTGTTGGTCAGAGGATGGTTGTTCAAAGATATGTTCCATTGGTTCATGTGCAGGTGAAGGTGTAGGTGATGCAGGTTGAGATAGAGGTGGAATAGTTGTGGCTTCAGATGGTATAGGTTGAGTTGTAGGTGGTGTTGGTGGTACCACACTAGATGATGGTTGAGGTTGAGTGACAGATAGAGCTTCTTGTCTTGTACTTGGAATAGCAATAGACAACATAGCAGGCAATAAAGGTCTTGGTACCCCATGAAAACCCCTTTTCATATTGCCAAAAATCTTTTTGGTCAGGGTCACAGCCAGATAAGGGTGTTTGTTTTCCGTTTGAATATCCAAAATCAGTTGCAGAAAACGAGGATACATCAAAAACTTTGTTTTGCTTTTCAAGTTTGCCACCATGCCATCAAAAATTAGTTTTGAAAAATTATAAACTCTGCCAGTGGAAAGACAAATCAAAGCAGTAGCAATATTGTGACCAATATGATCCCATCCACCACTTTTAGAGCTTATACAATGCAAAATATGGTGGACTAAAAATCTCTACTAGGGTGTGAAAAAGCTTTTCCAAAAGGTAAAAGATCCATCAGTAGGATACCCCATATGCCCTATCCCCTCAAAAATCTCATTGTTTGACAACATTGTAATCCCTGAAGCATCTGCTAATTGAAGTTTATTTCGAATAGATGCCTCAGTGATTGTATACATAATGGTATCAATAGTTGCGTGTAATTCTAGAGTCCCATCAGCAAGAGTGTTGGCAGTAGCAGTCTGCCAAAACTGTTTGACTAGGGAATCATAGATAGTAGGATTAGTAGTTAAAGCATACCTGAGGTTGGAACCTCTTAGAAAATCTACTATCTCTGCAAACCCTGCACTTTCGTCAGGCTTGCGTAAAAATCCCACTTGATTGTGTTTGTCACAGTATTTTAATTGAGCCATGATTCGAAAGTAGCAATAAAAGGTATTGATGTGGACTGAAAATTTAATGGGTTTAGTTACGAGTGAGGTTGTAAATGCTGGTAACAAGAGAATTGAATATTTTCTTTGTAAAAATAAAGATGATTTTTACTTTGCGAAGAAGAGATAGCAATAAAAAGATAAGTATGAAAGAGAAATCAAACTTTATCTATATATAGATTCTCTGTTAACGACAATAGCGCCGTAAAAATCTGTAACGGTAACATTTAAACAGTGTTTAAACAGATAAAAGTCAATTTTCCCGCAACCAGCACTAACAATAACCTACCAGTATTAAAATTTACACTACCAGACTTAACTTTGGTCAACCAGAATTAATTATGTTACAACCTGAATTAACTCTTTTTCAACCAGAATTAAGTATTTACTGAAGACTTACAAAACAAAGACCTTATCACACCTGCCTTACATCTGCAAATCCATGTTATTCCTGCAAGAATTAGTCTAAAACAAAGAAAAACATGCTGCAGGAGTTTGTATAGACAGAATTAACTTAAATTAACTACCCGAATTAATACTACTTAACTACCAGAATTAATACTACTTAAGCCAGATTTTAGTTAAACTTACTACCAGAAGTATACAAACTATACAACTAAGCCTCCCCTTAAATGTAGCTATGGGTTTATCATACCAATACTAACCACTAAGTAATTAAACCGTGGTCCATCAAAAGGTTTAGTCAATAGGTCAGCTACATTTAAGTCTGTGTGAATTTTCTCCACACTAATGAGCTTCTTCTCATAACAATCTCTTATAAAATGGTGGCGTATCTCGATGTGCTTTGTCTTGGAATGATACACTGGGTTCTTCACAATGCAGATTGTGCTTTCATTATCAATGTGGATTTTGGTATTCATGAAATTGAAACCATAGTCCAGCAGTTGATTTTGAACCCACAATACTTGTCCACAGCAATTTGCAGCAGCTACATATTCAGCTTCAGTTGTAGAAGTAGCCACTATGGTCTGTTTCTTGCATTGCCATGAGATAAGTCTTTGTCCAAGAAATTGACAACCACCTGTTGTGGATTTCCTGTCAAGGTTGGACCCACCATAATCACTGTCAGAGAATGCTTCCAGGTCAAAAGGTGATTCTCTAGGATACCATAAGCCCAAATGTGGTTTGCCCTTAAGGTACTTAAAGATTCTCTTCACAGCATTGAGATGTGAAGTCTTGGGAGTGACCTGAAAACGAGAACAAACACATACTGCATACATTATATCAGGCCTAGAGGCAGTTAAATACATGAGAGAACCTATCATGGATCTGTATAAGTGCACATCCACATCAACAGCTTCCTCATCTTTTGTCAATGCCACTTTGGTCTCCATGGGGGTTATTGCAGTTTTCACATTTACAAGATCAAATTTCTTGAGTATCTCAGCTACATACTTGTCCTGAGATATGAAGATTCCTGCCTTGTTCTGTTTGACTTGTAATCCTAAGAAAAATGTGAGTTCTCCCATAGAACTCATCTGAAATCTGCTTTTCATCAAGGCTTCAAACTCATCACACCAAGACTTTTTGGTAGATCCAAAAATGATATCATCAACATACACTTGAACCAGCATGATATCCTTCTTGTCCCTTTTAATAAATAAAGTCTTGTCAATCGTACCCCTCTTGTATCCATGCTTCTCTAGGAATGTTGATAGAGTAGCATACCAAGCTCTAGGAGCTTGATGCAATCCATACAAAGCTTTGACCACCTTATAAACCTTCTTAGGGTGATCAGGATCAACAAAGCCAGGAGGTTGTGAGACATAAACCTCTTCATCTATAGTGCCATACAGAAAGGCACTTTTTACATCCATTTGGTATACTATGAACCCCATAAATGAGGCAAAGGCTAAAAATAACCTGATAGCTTCTATTCTTGCCACAGGAGCAAAAACCTCATCATAGTCAATACCTTCTTCCTGCGTGTACCCTTGGGCCACCAATCTTGCCTTATTTCTGACAACCACTCCTCTTTCATCTCTTTTATTTCTGTAGACCCATTTTGTACCAATCACTTTCATTCCGTGAGGTAGATCTACAAGAACCTATACCTGTTGCAACTTAAACTGTAACAACTCCTCTTGCATGGCTTGAACCCAACTGTCATCTTGTAGAGCTTTAAAAATCTTTTTAGGTTCTTCCTGAGATAGAAAATAGGCAAACAAACAATGTTGTTGATCTTTGTGGATTGTTTCTTTGCTGCTTTTGCTATTATAGTTGAAAAAGTGCATGATGCTCCCTGTATTTTGCTGCACTTTGCTTCTATAGTTTGCACAGCTGACTTAGGATCACCAAGGATTTGACTTTTCGGGTGAATATTGTAAATCCTAAGAGTATGAGTAAGACTGACTTTGATTTCTGTTGGTAAGCTGTTGAAGTCAGTTATCACACCCTCTTCATCATAAGATGCCTCATCAAAAATCCAGCTCAGATTATGAAGATTTCGAGCTCTGGCATAGGTGAATCATCAAGATCAAGCCTACCAGTATTAACTGACTCACTACCAGTATTTTAACTGTATGGAGTTACTGGCTAGAGGTTTGTTTTCATAGATACTGTCCCTAATATGTTTAGAGCAATTTCTTCCAACTCTCTTTCTAGAATGCAGGAAGCTGAAATCTTAGGATTATTCGAATCAGAGTCAGTAGAACAAAGCATTTTCTCTTGTTGAGGTTCTGTCAAGATCTCCTCTTTCTTTGAATTTGTGGAAGATGTCCTTGATTTAACTTTTTCTTTAGTATTCTTTACAGCTGAAGGCACAACAATAAGCTCTACATCCTCATCTTTTTCCTCAGAAGCATTAGAATATGGAGTTTGTGAAGTACCTGCATTGTTAGTTACTTCTGAAGCACCTGCATGTGGGTTAGCTTGATTTTCTAAAGATACAGGAATATAGTTCATAGAATCAGTAAGATAGTCAATATCAAACATCCATCTCTTACCATACTCTTTTGACAATGGGTGTATTCTTCAAGATCTTGACATGCAGATTTACTTCTACTCTTTTGGTTACTTAATTATTAACCCTATAGGCTTTTCTATTAGTGTGATAACCAACTAAAAATCCCTCATTCAGATTTTCATCAAACTTGCCAAGCACACTAGAGTATCTAAAATTGTTACTTGACACCAAAAGGGCTTATGTAGGTGATAATTCGTTTGCGGAATCCAAAACAAAAGTCTTAAGGAGTTTGTTTTTGACGGTTTAGTCACTTTACCCTATTAAATATATAACAAGCGTTTACTAACTGCTTCTGTCCAAAAAGTAGTTGGTAAGAGTGAGTCTGTTAGCATAGTTCTAGCAGCCTCAATTAGGGTCATGTTCATTCTTTCAGCAACTCCATTATGCTGTGGAGTTCTGGCATTGCTATCATCTTGTTTTATTCCCTTGTTTCTACAAAATTCAAGCATATCTCTATTCTTAAACTCAGTGCCATTATCTGATCTAATGATTTTAACTCTATGATTAAGCTGGTTTTCAATCTGCCTAATAAAGTTTAGAAGAATGCCACTTGTTTCATCCTTAGAGGCAAAAAAGAATACCCAACTAAATCTGGTACAATCATTAGTAATTACAAGGCAATAACTTGCATGATTAATGCTTTTTACATAAGTAGGTCCAAAAAGATCCATATTCAAGGTGTGTAATGGGTTAGTGATTAATCTTTCTAATTTGGCCTTGCAGGAGGCCCTGTGTTGTTTACCTTTATGGCAACCAACACATGTATGGGTCTATTTTGAAACCTTGACGGATGACCTCTTACAAGGTTTCCCTTCACAAGTTTGTTTAGATTTTTAAAATTGATATGACCTAACCTTCTGTGCCATAATTTAGATTCATCAGATGTGGCTTTAGCAATCAAATAGGCAAAACCTTTTGCAGGAGTAGGTGTCTTCATATCAAAACTGTACATATTGTGATGTCTAGGGACCTTTAGAAGTATCTGATTTTCATCAGGGCATCTTTAAAGTCAGAGACACAACAAGATATTCTGTTTTTAGTAAAGAACCTTGATGTGCTTTATCACTATTTGTGATATTGAGGCAGGAAAAGGTTAAAATGGCCCTGTTCTTTGACAAAAGACACACACTTATCCAACAATATAATTATTCAACTCTTTTTTTCCTTTACATGTTTTGTAGCCTTTTTGCTTCCTCCAAGGTATACAGTTCCCCATTGAATTCTTCAAAATCCTCCAATTGATCCTTGTTACCTGTCATGTGCCCTGAGCAATACTATCAAATATACCTCTATCTACCATGTTCTTTAGTGGATGATCCTGAATGAAAAGAGAAATTAGTTTCTCTGGGACCCAGGCTTTACGGGCCTTGGGTCTGCCTTGGGGACACTTTAGATTCACAATTATCTAATAAAACACGTTTGTCCACTGTCATAATTAGATTTGGGTTAGAGTTCTCATCCAATTTCCCTTTACCGCATGGAATGAGACATTTGTGCTGTAATTTTTACAAAGGGTCTTCTTACAGATGAATGTGATTTAGAAAAATGTCATCTTTGATTAAATTGGTTCACCTGTGGTCTTTTAGGATTAAAGTTGTTTGATGTCTTGGTAGGTACTGGCTGTCTAGATCTAATAGTATTAACATTGGTATTAACAGTATAACTTTGGCCTAACATATTTATTTTTGTCTACCAGTATTATATAGTCCTACAAGAATTAATGTTTGGCCTACCAGTATTAAGTTGTACTGGTCTAGGAACAAATTGATTAGTATGATTAATCCTTTTGGTATTAGTCCATTATGGTTTTGCCACCCCATTACCAGTATTAAAAACCCTTTGTTTCTTAAACTCAACCTCTCTTGCCATTTTCTTTTCATAATAGTCACAATCTTTGATCAAATGACTTAGGATGCCACAAACAAAACATTTCTTCTTTGTGAAAGAGTAACCTTCCCCTAATTCTCTTTCAATCATAGCATTCTAATTCTTCCTGTTAACTTTAGTTGGTTCTTGATCTTTGATTGGTTGCCTATGAGTTTTTATATATGAGACACAACTAGGTTCAACCTCTTTTGATTTTGGAGCAGTCACACCTTTTTCATTTGTTGTTATAGGTTTAGACACATATACTTCTTGAGGTACTCTTGAAATCTCAGATTCAGGATCAACAAAATGATCAGAGGAAGTTCCAATAGATCCTGCACTGTCATTAGATTGACAGGTATAATATTCGCTGGATCTATCATCTGATACACTGGGTTCAGGCTCTTGAGGTCCCTTTTTACCATAAACATATAAAGACTCATCAATTTCTTCTTGTGGTGTAGGAGTATAATCTCCACTTAAGGGATGTGGAACACTTTTAAAATTATTAGTTTTTATAAATCTACTGTACAAAGGTTTTCCAACTGAGTCTTCTTATGAATAATTAAAAACAGAGAAATTCATTTCTTCCTCATAACTTAGAACCTCATTGTTTGATTGTATTTCATACCCTAAGCCAACTTTACTATTTGAAGTCATGCCAGAATTAATTAATCTCCAAAGATTCTTGGAAGAATCTTTCCATGAATCTAATGATTTCTGCAATTGTTCCTTTTCTTTTACAGCTTTCATTCCAATTCTCCTATATTTTTTAAGCTTTTCATCTTTTTCATATATTTCATTTGCCTGAAATGTAAGCTTTTCATTTAGAGAAAGTTGCTGTATTTGAAAAGTAACAAGTTGAGCTTCTAGTTTCTTAAAGCTTGAACTATGGCAAAGTATTTGTGCGTCTTGATCAACCTAACGATTCATTTGTTCATCACATAGTGTTTTAAGGGTATTGTTTGAATCAATGCAAGTTTGTCAGAACATAAAGATACCTCATAAGGCTGATAGCCATGAGTGCATGATTTGTTCTCTCATCTTTAGTATGTTCTTCCCAATTAAACCAATACCATCATCCTATTGTCAGCAAGACCATTGATTCTTCTCTCTATTGTTTCTAGGCTTCTTGGTGTTGTTATTGAGTCTATCTTCTTTCTTTCCTCATGTTCCTCATTGATGTACCCATTCCCTAGCAACGTGACCTGTGTTGTGAAAATTGAAGCATTCAAGCTTTCTTTTTGTCTACAAAACCCAACAGGTGTTTTTCCTATCAAACACGAACTCTCTTCCTGTTTTCTTATAGAACTTCTTCATTCGAATAGCAATTCATTGATATTCTGCCCACGTTTATGATCCATCTTTCAATGTCCACAGTCATTAATTTGTTCCACGTCGTTCATGAAGCAAAGACCCAGTCTCTGAGATTGTTTGGCAAAGAGGGAAAAATTAACTTCATTATGCAAAACCAGCAGAGCTTCTTTTTCAGGAATATTGGTTGAAGAAGTTAGAGGAGTGCAAGTCTGTATGCACCAGATTTTAAAACCAGGGACTTAACCTTATTACGTGCTGCTTTTGCTTGGGAAACAAAAGCAACCATTTTGAGCACTCTGAAGATGTTTTGAGGCACCTTGGATTTACTGCTCAAAACCCTAAGGTTATTATAACAAAAATCATCAATAGATAAAGTGTCACATCTGTTATTTTGTTCTCATGTAGTCATTTGCCAGATGGACCATGCTGGGGCAAAGACCTGAGAAATTATGGATTTGCATCTTAGTTGATACTTCAGCACCTGGCTTTTTGCACCAACTGAGAAAGTAATTTGTTGGAATCTGTCAATATCCCTTTTCTAACCCTTATGAACTGGATATTGTAAATTCTTCAAACTGTTGTTTGAAAACAGCCTTCTACATTTTCTTTGAAATTTGATTTAAAAAAACCTAGTTCTGATGGCTTCCAGATTTCTTTTGCTTCAAAGTTCATTCCATGAAATCTTCTCCTATGTTCTTTGGGAATGGCCATAAGCAGATATTCTTAGCCTTCTTTTCTTTCTCTACAGCTTGAATGTCTGCAGAAGTAACAAGTGGAGTATTCGAATATACACAATCCTTTCTGTTTAAATTCTCTTCTTGGAGTTTCATTCTGACATTACCTTCCAAACACATTTGTCATGTTATCAAGATAATGTTCCATCTCCATAGCCCATTTACATCATACTCCTCCTTCTTCAGAATGGGGAGTTTGATATGTAATATTAGCTGTTAGTTAGTTGTTTTAGGAATCATCCTGTTGTTGTTGTTAGGGTGTAGGCCTCCAGTGTCTGAGGCATCTTCCATGGTTTGATGCTTTCATCATCATTGAGGTGTTGAGAGAATATCCATTAGAGGTTGAGGACATTTTGGTAAGATCGAAAGAGGGTGTCTTTTGTAGTTCTAGTGATTCTTCTTTATTAGAGTCCCTCTATTGGCTCTGATAATACTTGTAGGTCCTTGTGTTGGATCTATATATAGCCTTTGTAAGACAATAGCTAACTTGAATAAAACCAAATCAACTATATGAGAGACACTGACTATGAATATCAAGTGTTAATGCGGAATCTTAACACAAGAATTAAGAAGAACAATAATACTAATTTTGCTATTGATTTCTATTAAGCTTCAATGCTTTTATTCAAGATATAAAACTCTATGCCGTAGGGTTCCTTTTATACCCCAAGGAAAACCCTAGAAGGCTTTACAAAATGTGTGAAAGGATAATGCATATCCTTTCCTAAGATATCTCCTAAAATATCTCTAAGATAATTATTACCTCTATTTTGTTACATAAACAGACTTAACTACATACGACCAGTACTAACTATAGTATTGCCACTCTACCAGTACTAACTATAGTACTGCCAGACTTAACTTAGTACTGCCAGAACTAACTAATACTACCAGACTTAACTGTTATACTACCAGTATTAAGTCTTTTACAATATATTTCCCAACAATAAAGGAATGAGTTTAAAAGTGTGTTTGGATAAGAAAAGGATGCTCATGGCAACAATACCTACATGATATTTACTCCTGTTAGTGCTGTTGGATCCTCTTATGATAATCTTGGTGGATCAATTTATGTTAATGTTGCTACTCTTCTGAATGGTGATCTTCTTACTGATCCTCCCATGCCAGAGTTAGAGGATACTTCTGATCTTCAAGATATTGGTATCTTTAGTGGTGCATATGATGATGAAGATGTGGGTGCAGAGGCTGACCATAACAACTTGGAGACAACCATGAATGTCATTCCTATTCCCACAACCAGAATTTACAAGGGTCATCCTAAGGAGACATAAATTTAGCTACTCAAATAAGGAGGATGACCAAGATGTCTGAAGAACATGCTATGGTTAGTTACATTAACAAGCAGAGGAGAACAAATCACAAGGATTATCAAAACTACTTATTTGTCTGTTTTCTCTCTCAAATAGAACCCAAGAAGGTGATTCAAGCTTTGGCAGATCCAAGCTGGGTAGAGGCAATGCAAGAGGAGTTACTCCAATTTAGATTGTAGAAGGTTTGGAGATTGGTTGATTTACCTAAAGGCAAACATGCCATTGGAACAAAATGGGTCTATAGAAACAAGAAAGATAAGAGAGGGATAGTAGTTAGAAACAAGGCAAGACTAATTATACAAGGTTACACCCAAGAAGAAGGAATTGAGTATGATGAGGTTTTTGCTCCTGTTGCTAGGATAGAAGCAATTAGGTTATTTTTGGCCTATGCATCATTTATAGGGTTCATTATGTACCGGATGGATATAAAGAGTGACTTTAATATATGGCACAATAGAAGAGGAGGTGTATGTGTGCCAACCTCCTAGTTTTGAAGATCCACAGTTTCCTAACAAGGTTTATAATGTAGAAAAAGCCTTATATGGTCTCCATCAAGCTCCAAGAGCCTGGTATGAGACTTTGCCTACCTACTTATTACAAAATAGATTTAGAAAAGGAATCATTGACAAGACTTTGTTTATCAAGAAGGACAAATGTGATATCCTGTTAGTACAAGTGTATGTTGATGACATCATCTTTGGGTCTACTAAGAAGTCTTTATGTATAAAGTTTGAAAGTTTGATGCACAAGAAGTTTCAGATGAGTTCGACGGAGGAGCTCACTTTCTTTTTAGGGTTGCAAGTCATACAGAGAAATGATGGAATCTTCATTAGCCAAGACAAGTATGTGGCTGATATATTGAAGAAATTTGATTTTTTCTTCACTAAAGACAACAAGCACTCCAATAGAGACTAACAAAGCATTTCTTAAGGATGAAGAAGCTGAAGATGTAGATTTTCATTTATATAGATCAATGATTGGATCATTGATGTACTTAAGAACTTCTAGGCCTGACTTAATGTTTGTTGTTTATGCTTGTGCAAGGTTCCAAGTTACTCCTAAAGTCTCACATCTTTATGCAGTGAAAAGCATCTTTAGATACTAAAAAGGTTAGCCAAAATTGGGCCTTTGGTATCCTAAAGATTCACGATTTGACTTGGAAGCCTTTTCTGAAAGTGATTATGCTGGAGCTAGCCTTGACTGGAAATCCACAATAAGAGGTTGTCAATTTCTTGACAAAAGGTTGATTTCATGGCAATGTAAAAAGCAAACTATAGTTGCTAACTCCACTACTAAAGCAGAGTATGTTGCTGCTGCTAATTGCTATGGACTGGTGTTATGGATTCAAATTAAGATGCTTGATTATGGATTTAATTTCTTGAATTCCAAGATTTACATTGATAATGAAAGCACCATTTGTATTGTGAAGAATCCAGTGTTTCATTCTAAAACCAAGCCCATTAAAATAAGACACCATTTCATTAGAGATTCTTATGAGAAGAAGTTGATTCAAGTGATCAAGATTCATACAGACCACAATGTTGCAGATCTTCTCATAAAGGTTTTTGATGTTAGTAGGTTTAACTTTCTGATTGCTAGCATTAGATTACTTAATCTCTGAAGTATTGTTTAAGGGGAGGTTACTTAAGACTGGATGAAAGGGAATGTAATATTAAGCAAAAGTGGGTGAAGGGTCAGTACAACCCACTGATCCCCTACATACATCCACATTTACTTAACTCTCTAATGAAGAACCAATCACTGTTTTATCATCATCTCAACTAAAAGAACCACACGCCTTAGAAAGCCAAAAGGACCACTGAGATATCTTAGTCTAGTGGACCTACTCACCTTGTTATAGATGAGACTATCTATAAGGAGTGGGAAGATAGAATGGAAAGGGCTGCCACTACTGATTCTAGCTTAGAAGCAGAGCAGGAAAGTGGTAACATAAATAGGACCCAATCTATCGCAACACTTAATGAGCCTCTTCCTTAGATAATTGGTTCAGGTAGTAATCCCAGGTGCCAAGTTACCACATTAGGGGTGCAAAAGCTCAAACTAGGGTTGAGGCTGCATCTAAACCATCTAATGATCCATCTCTCTCAAGAGTTAACACACTTAGAAGTGGGGAGGACAGTATGAAACCTAAAGGAATTGGTGGAACTTGTTGCTTACCAGTATCTACTTTCTATTCATTGGTTGTACATAAATATAGATCCTCATGAATTCTCACATGTCTATCTAGTCATTTATAATGTGCTAGTGATGAATAGAGGCATGTTGTTGTATAGTTATTGGAGAGAAAGTTAATACTGTTTGACTAATATTAGTACTGCTAGGCAAAAAGTTAATACTGTTAGGCTAATATTAGTACTGTTGCATTACCGTTAATACTGTTTGAAGCATTACATATTTTCATTAATTAACTATATCCGTTGAGATATTTCCGCTAACAACTTCGCTTATAGGGGTCTATACTTTGGATAATTCTTGATTTTTCTTTCCCTTATAAGCTTTCTTCAAAATAAAGATTCACTCTTATTCACTCAGTCCAATAACAACCTTAAGCTCCCTATATAAAATCTCAATTTCCTTCACCCAACACATATAACTTTCAAAAGCCTACCTAAACCCAACACTCAATTTGACTCTTGCTGTTTCAACCACTTTCATACTCTATAATGACAAGTTTGAAGTACTGTGATCACCACAACATGGTTGCTCTCTTGGAGAAAATAGTTAGAAGTGAAGGCTTTCATCAGATAGTGGATTTTCTAAATGCTTCTCACATCAGGTTTGCTCTCTCTGAAAATCCTACTATTTATGATTCTCACATCAAACTGTTTTGGCAGACTGCTACTGTCAAAACACTTGATAATGGGGAACAAGAAATAACTGCCATAGTTGATGTTCATGTTAAAACTATTACTATAGCATCTCTTAGGAAATATCTCAAATTAGCAGATGCTGGTGGTCTTAGTTCATTACCACATATAGAAATTTTTAACCAACTCTCGCTGATGGGGTATGCCATAACTTATGATAAATTAACTTTTCAAAAAGGCCACTTTTCCCTTTAGTAGAGGTTCATGATTCATACCATTCTTCATTTTTTAATTCCAAAGAAAATAGCTTGGGAACAGTTTAGTAGTAATATTACAACTGCTATAATTTTCTTGGCCCCAAATAGGATTTTTAATTTTTCAAAGTTAATTTCTAATGTATCCAAGATTTATTCAAATCTTTTTGAACAAAAGGAAAAGGTTGCTTTTTTCACATAAAAAAACTTATATCACTCCTACCCTTACATAAAAATTGTTTAGTAACATGAGAAGGGTCACCAATGGATATTTTGGGGATGAAACACCTTTATTTCCCATTATGCTTGCTATTGACCAACCTGGTCAGGGTGAAGGATCAGCAATCCCAGCTGGATCCCAACACACACCCCTTATGGCTCCATCTAATGAAACATACTCAGATACAAGAGCTCAATCACCTATTACTGAACCACATACATCACCCCCACAAATAACTAAACCACCAACATCATCAACAATTAGGAAAACTATCAGACAAAAAGTTAAGATTCCTCAGTCCAACTATCCTACTCAAACCCTAGTTATAGATAAGGCTGCATTCACAGGTGTGAATGTTGTTCACGGAGGGGCTTCCACTACTGTCCCTAGCATAGATGCAAGATAGGGCAGTGGTAACATCCCTAAGTCCCCTACCGTGCCCCATGATTTACCTCTCCCAGAAGGTCACACACCTAGAAGTGACGAGGGCAGCTTGCCACTACATGAATTGATGGTTCTCTGTATAAAATTGTCAAACAAGGTGGAAAGCTTAGAGACAAAGTTGAAGCAAACAAAACAAATCTATGGTGATGCTTTTACTAAACTCATCAAAAAGGTGAAGAAGTTGGAGCAAACTGTATAGACAAGCCAAGCTAGAAGGAGAGCCAAAATTCTAGTTTCTGATGATGAAGAAGATGAGGAGGATCCTTCCAAATTATGGTTTAAGAAAAATCTTCACACTAGCAAACAGTCTATGATAATAAGGTGTTTGGAAGCATCCTCTCAGCACAAATAGTTTAATTTGAAGAAACTTGATGATTAACAAGATGAATATTAAGTTTAGGGGAGGATTGTTAGGAATAAAGGCTTCTCATGTTTCTACTGTTGGTTGAAGAAACTACTGCTGATGAAGATTATAGAAAATAGTCTATGTCATTAATACTGCTAGTATTATAGTTAGTACTGCCATTACAAAATGTTAGTACTGCTAGTTTATTAGTACTATTAGTATAATAGTTAGTATTGTTAGTTATATAGTTAGTACTGCTAAAGTGATATGCATGAGATATATTAGGAATAGATATGCATTGATTACTTGACACATTTTGTAAGCCCATTAGGGTTCCTTGGTGTATAAAAGGAACCCTATGGCATAGTTAGAGATATGCATAGAATTCATAACTTATAGTTAGTTATTTTCATAGCTTTAATGTTTTTCTTATAACTCTATCACTATTTAGAGTGATCATTATATTGAGGATAAAAGTTTAGTTGGCTTGTGTGTTCATTGTTAATCTTAATATTACTTAAAGTCTAGATTCCGCATAGACTTTAAGTTATCTCACAAAGTTTCTATCTTAGTAGTTTTGGATTTATCCAAGGTTACTAACCTTTACAGAAGCTAAAGGAAATCAAGATCTATTCAGGAGGGATCAACACGCATTGGACAACAAATATCCATGTGCAAAAGATAAAGTTTTTCTTAGTTGGTATCTTCAGATTTAGGTTTGTGGGGTTTCCTCTTGCTTTTTCCCATTGCATTAGCAGAACACAAATGGTCCTTTTCAAATTTAAACTTAGGGAGACCTCGAACAAGACCGTGTCTAGCTAAATGGTTGATTGCACCAAAGTTCAGAGGAGACAGACGTCGGTGTTATAGCCATGACTTAGTCTTTGAGGCCTTTGACAAGAGACATATCGGGGAAGACACCATCATATCTCCAATAGACAGTGTATACATATTGTTTCCTTGAGATCCAGTCAATAGATCATCACCTTCTAGATTGCGAATAAAGCAGGTGTGTATACGAAAAGCAACTTCAAGGTTCGAATCATAGAACTGCCCAACAGAGAATAAATTATGTCCAAATCCTTCCACATAGTAAACCTTTGATATCGTAACATTTCTAATCTGATAATCTCAATAACCCATTATCTTTGCCATGTGATTATTTTTGAATTTGATGGTACCCAAAATTTTAATGACGAAATTGGTGAGCTGAGAGCGATCTCCAGTCATATGCTTGGAGCAGCCGAAGTCCAAATACTAGAGAACAATTTGGACAACCTGTAATAAGTAAGAGAGGAATATGGATCATCAGAAACTATAGATCCTCAGGATTTACTAGGTTTCTTTTTGTTAGCAAAAATTGATTTATTTTTCTTAGTTTTGCCAACAAGATCAGTAGTTTTAGGTTTCTTAGGTTTCCTTGAGTAAACCAATGTTACTATAGGCTTAGGTGTATCAATTTCTAAAGCAATTGGTTTCCTAGGGGGCACTTCAGTAGTTGTGGTAATCCTAGTTAAAGGGCACTCATTTCCAACTATAGTGAAGGTTCGACCAGCAGGTCTCCAAGTATATCTAATATTTGTGAACACCTTGCCTGTTGGTTTCCATACTTTTCTCTTTGAGATTTTCTTAATAGATTTAGATTTAGCATGAACATCATTGACAAAATTAAGAACACAGAATTCATGATTATCATAAAGCATGCAACCATTACACTTAACACATATAAGTTTAGAATTCGCATTAACCTTGGAATGCTGCACATTTGTAGTTCCTTAAGGTTCAACAATAGACTTCTTATTTTTCAAACTAGATTTAACATTCCTAGGATGGGCTTCTACTTTATTCTTTTGAGTACTATTTGGTGGTCTGGAGCTTATCTTTCTTTGTATTGCCTGAAGGCTGTGATCCACTAGCACTAGTAGACGGTTTTACTCCTGTAGAAGACAACATAGTTTTGTTAGAAACTAGGTTTGAGGAAGAATTTGTTTTTGTTTTTATAGTTCCTACAGATGTGATAGGCTTAGCGAATCTAACTTTGTTCTTTAGGGCGACAGCCACTAATTTGTCACTGGGATTGTTGATGTTAGGGCAGGTTTTTCTTATTATTATAAGCAACTCCTGAATTTATTTAGTATACTTATAGGCAAAGTCTAAGGAATTATTTAAGGGATTTTAGGATTTTCCTTGTTTAACTATTTCCTTAAGAATCACTGCTTGTTCCTGAGTATGCTTAACGTAGTCAGAGTGAGCTGTCCTATTATTCAAAAATACAGGGGCTAAGGGTTATACATTAATTTTTAGTATGTTTGGATTAATAGTGTGTTTAGTAACAGCATTTTCAATTAAAGCTTTTCTTTTAAGTTTCCTTAAGTCATTCTTTAGAGCTGTTATTACCAATCCTTGTTCCTGATGTTTTGCATTTAAATCATAAATTTCCATAGACTTTTGATTGACTTGATTAATTAATGTATCACATTGTTCTTTTGATCGAACACGTGCTGGTTTAATCGAGTCATAAAGTTGCTTATAGGTCTGTTTTAAATGTTTATTTTCAGTAATAAGTTTTGACACCCTATGATCCAATTTAATATTTATCGTTTCAATCTCTGCTATGTCCTTCTTGACCTTATCCTTATTCACATTTCCACTTAAAGATTTAATTTTTTCTTTCAACTTCTGTACTACTGTGTCTTTCTCTTGAGATTGAGCTTTCAATTCATTTAATTCAAAATATTGATTAAAATTTGGAGCATTTTGATTTGAACCAGAATTGTCCCTTTCAAAAATTTCTTGATTAAGTTGAGTGTCAACTTCTAAAGAAATGCAATGTTTTTCAAGAGTTGTAAAACTTTTTAAAAGTTTATAATAAGTTTCTTTTTCAATGAAATCTTTCTTGTTGAGAAGCTCAGTCTCTAGTTTGAGACACTTTTCACATTCATGCACATTCACAAAAGCATTATCCACAGAAGAATTCACAACAACATTCACAATATCTGTGTTAATGACTTGTTCCAAGAGTCGTTCGTTCTCATGTAAAACTTGATTCATTCTATCTTCAAAAGTTTTTGACTCTAAATGATGTTGTTCAATGGCCAGTTCCATTTGTTTAAAAACATTTTGGACTTTAGTAAGTTCATCAATTAAATATTGATCGAAGTTATTGAATATGTCCGTAAGTGTTTTAACAAATGGAATAATTTCATCCCTAAAACAAGCTTTTGTATGTTCAAACCCCCACATGCCTTTAGTGATAGCTGTAGCAGTGGTTCATTCTTTAACAACCTTGTCAAAGCCAGTAAGATGGTATTTAAGTTTCTTTAAACTCGTATTTACCATACTTAATTTAGGATGTTTTTTTGGAACCTCTACTTTAGTGGGTGTACAAGAAGGACTAGGGTCTGAATAATTCAATGAATTCTGAGTCCAAAAGGCTTGTTCAGCAGATAATTTAGTTTGTGGAACAAATTGTTGTTCAAAATCTTGAGAAATTTTGTTAATAGTAGCATAATCAATTGGTTTAGTATTAACTTTCTTTTCTAAAACTATTGGATTTTGTTGTTTTAAAAGCAATTTAGAACGACTCTCTTCAGCAAGCATTAGTGTCTCTTCAGAATTAGGAATTTCAATCATATAAGTATTTGGAATGACATTACCATCATAAAGCTTGGGTTCCAACTGCTGAGCTCTTTTCAGGTAATAAGGATTTTGAAAACCTAGGGCTTGTTTAGTGGAATGATCATAGAAAAACTTTGGTGTTGTCAACATATGAATAGTTTGCGCTGATTGATCTCTTTTATAAACAATATTATCATGATGTTTGATCCTGTTTTCTAAAGCAATTTCTCTATCAATATTTCTAGATTCTTCTTTCTTAAAATCATTTTTGAGAACTGTAACAGTTTTCATTAATGATTCTTTTTTTCGTAATTGTTTAGAAATAATTTGTTTAAGACGATCAATCTCGGCATTTTGTTCATGTAAATCTAAAAACTTATCTTTACTCGTTATTTTAACATTTTGTCCTTCTTTCAACACTTTTACTTGTTCTTTATATCTTTCAAGCTCAACAGTTAAAGTATCATTGACACTTTTATTGTTTAGATTAATTTGAGTGTAGTTAACTACTTGGGTTTTTAGTTGTTCAATCACAGATGAGATTAGTGAATCTTGTTGTACAGAGGAAATAGAATTTTTGAATAGTTGCTTGTTGTGTTTCTTTCAAATACTGAGAATAAGGAATGATATTACTATAACTGGTTATTTTAATCTCTGAATGATTCACAACACTAGACTGTTCAGAAGACGGCATCACCTGCACATCTTGAATTGTTATATTATTAACATTATCCATATTGTGTACCTCAGCGAGAGTATTTGAACCAAAACGAGACAAATTCGCTATGAGAGCAACTTGGGCAGTGTTAAGTTCATCACAATCAGAGTCATATGCATCCAGATCATTGGCTTGATAAGAAGCATTGTGAGTAATGACAGTCTGTGTGTTTTGAAATTCTAGAACTATTGGATTTGCCAGTAACGCTAGCTCCTCCTCATGTAGAACTTGACCATTTGCTTGAGCTTGTACCAGCAACACTTTATCCTTAAACCATGAATCATTCCTTTTTCGTTTAGGTTTAGTGCATTGCTTTATGGTTTAAGTGCATTGTTGGACCTGTTCCTTCCCCTATGCAGTTTTTTTAAAAGATAACAGACCTCTGTTTCCCGAATTGCTTTCCACTGTTTTCCTGTATGAGTGAGATCCTAGTCGTACCACGAAGTATACCTGAAGCAAAAGAAACTTGTCTCCCCTAAACTGGTTGTAAAGTTACTCTTCCATCATTGATGGTAGCTTGTTGTCTAGGGTTTAACAAATTCCTCAGCAAGGTTGTTGGTAGTAGGAAAGCGAGAGGTGACAACAGATGTTAAAAATGACATCATATGATTAATGGCATCAATGGGGTCGTTACCATGCTTAAACACTGAAACGTTTAGAGCTAAGTCTTGTGGGGAAAATTCAGGTTGTTGTTGTTGATGAACTGTGGGAGCATATTCCAATTGAGTAATTGATGGTTGTGGAGAATAAACATTATGGTGAATAGATGATTGTTAATGATTGGATGTATAAGTGATTGAAAGAGGTGTAGATGGTTGATTGGTTGAGTAATGGTGAGATGATAAGGTGATCCACACTGTTGAGATCGATATGGTGACACTTGTGGTTGAAATTAAGAATTCTAAAATGAGTTCTGATGAGTTGGATAAGAAGACCAGGTCATCTGATGGGTTGCAACCAAAGCAAGCGGATCTAAGTTGCGTTCATGCATTAAACGGACTTCATTCGCATGAAATTCGTATTGTTCCAAGTAAGCATGAATTTGATCAATATTAGTTGTGTGCAAATCCTGAACCAGTTTGACATCAGTCACAAATTTGCTCCACTCAGGAGGAAGAGTGTTCAAAAACTTGGTGTTTACTTAAAATTGTTCTAGTTTCACATTGTAGATGTTTAAGTCAATGAGTAGTTAAGTACTGAAGATCCAGTTAGTACTGCTCAGCCAACATTTAGTACCGATAAGCCAAAGGTTAGTACCGACAAGGTTGATGAAGGTACTGCTGAGCTAAAAGATGGAAATTCAGATGAAAGTGCTACTCCTACAACTGTCTTCAAAGATGATGAAACTATTGTCAGTTTCTGGTAACCATATGCCAAAATAAGGCTAAGCAAAAAGGAGTTGAGATTAAAGATGTTGAAGATACTGATAGACCAAGAACTACAACTAAAAGGTCAATCTTAACTTTGAAGCCACTTCTAAAGATTGATCCTAAAGATAAAGGTAAGAAAGTTCTTAAGGAAGAAGTTGAATCAGATGCTGAATCAGATGCTGAATCAGATGCTGAATCAGAAGGTGTAAATGAAGCTGAAAGAAAATTTGCTCAACTTGAAAGTGATGCAGAGGTTGCAAGAAAGCTTAATGAAGATATGCAAGTAGAATTAGAAAGGGAAAGAATTAAACAAGAGGAAGCTACTAATGCTGCACTAATAAGGGATTATGATGACATTAAGGCTAGAATTGATGCTGATAGAATTCTAGCTACAAGACTTCAAGAGGAAGAGAGGGAAAGTTTTACTGTTGAACAAAGAGCCAAATTTCTTCATGATACCATTGTTGCACAAAGGAGATTTCTTGCTCAACAAAGATCTGCTGATGTCAGAAGTAGACCACTTACAAGAAATTAGTTAAGAAATCAAATGATGACTTAATTAAAGCATGTAGGAAACTTCAAACATGCTGATTTAAATAGGAAGAAATTTGAAGAAATTCAAACTTTGTATGAAAGACAGAAGAATTTTGATCAAAGTTCTATTCCTATTGATCCTGCTAAAGATGAAAGACAAATAAGATAGATGAATAAAAAGGCTGCAGAAACTGATACTTCAAAGAAAAGAAAATCAGGTTCAAGGGCAAAAAGAATGTCTAAAAGGCAAAAGACAGACTCTGATGTAGAGGAAAAAGAGAAACTGAAGTCTTTCTTGAATTTGAAACCTGATGAAGATAAAGCTATAAATTATGAGGTCCTCCAAACAAGGTTTCCAATTGTTAACTGGGAATCTAAATTTTATGATTACAGCCATTATGGAAGAGAGTTGATTTATTACAGAGTTATTAAAGCTGATGGAAGTTCTAGGTGGATCAAGACCTTTTCTGAGATGATTAAACTTTTTGATAGGATGGATCTTGTTAAGATACATAGTCTAGTAATGAAAAGGTTTGCAACAACAACTCCAGAAGGGATTGATCTACTTCTTTAGGGTGATTTAAAGACTATGTTTGAGTCAAACGCAGATGATGAACTCTGGAAAAATCAAGAAGAGTGGAATCTTCAGAGCTGGGTATTTCATGAAAACTGTAGAGTTCATGTTTTGAGACTTGAAGATGGTACTGAGATCAATATGCTAGCAGAGAGGAGGTATCCTCTTACTAAAGACACACTTGAGAGGATGTTAGATCTAAGATTGACAACTATATCTGATGATGATACTGTGCTTGATTTGTTGAGATTTATTGAGAAGTAGATTGCTAAGTTGGAGAAATTTGAAGGTAATGATGGAGATGGGAAGGATCTTTGAGTGCAGGTTTCAAAACCATACAACAAATGGTCATCAGTTCACCATGTTTAATAGACATAAGAACTGGCTAGTCCAGGGGCAAACGGCTCCTGGTAAAGACTTCTTAAATCCATTTATAGTTGACAATTTACCAAAAATTGTATGGTTCTCAACTCAACTTGCTTCACAGTAAAGAGTTGGCTAGTCCAGGATCAAACAGTTCCTGGTAAAGACAAATCAAATCTGTTGATAGCTGATAGTTTGCTAAAAACTATATGGTTATCAATGCACCATGTTATGGCAATGAATCATTGACTAGTCCAAAAGAAAACGGATTTTGGTAAAGACAAATCAAATATGTTGATAGTTGATAGTTTACTCAAAACTATAAGGTTCTCAATCCACCTTGTTGTTTACAATGAAGAATTGGCTATCCCATAGAAAATGGCTATTGGTAAAGGAACATAAAATCCGTTAATGGCTGGTAGTTTACCAAAAACTACAAAGCCAACTTAGTTGGATTTGATGTGTCGTTGATAAAGAAGGGAAGCTTAAAGAAAATCAAGGTTGCAGAGTTGATACTGGTCAAGTTCATCAAGATGGAGATTTCAAGAATAGAAGTGTTTGGATACATCCTCTTGGTCTACAAGATGCTTATACTGAAGAAACATGAAGGATAATAAGTGATCAATCATGTTTAGGGGAGGATTGTTAGGAATTATGCATTCCTGACTTAGTACAGTTAGTTATACTACTTAGTACCATTAGTTGTTATTTGTACCGATAGTACAAAAATGTTAGTACTGATCAGATAGTTAGTCCGTTAGTATAAAATAGTTAGTACCGTTTATGAGATATGCATGAGATATGTTAGGAAAAGATATGCGTTATCTTCTACACGTTTTGTAAAGCCCATTAGGGTTTTCCTTAGTCTATAAAAGGAACCCTACGGCATAGTTAGAGATATCAAGTCTAAAAAATATTAGTTAGCAATCTGTAATCTATCAGATTAATAGAAATTAAAGTTTTGTGTTATTCATTGTTCTTCTTAGGATTATAAGTTAGTTTCCGCATAACTTATAGTATTCATAGTTATTGTTTCTCCTGTAGTTAGTGTGGAACTATCCATATTGGCTACAACCCTTAACAGGCTACAAAGATCTATATTGAATTGGGATCTACATCATTTTCTTGGTCTTTTAACTTGCAAGAATATCTTCCTAAGTAGTTCTCTACAAATCTCATTATCTTGTTCCACCAAAATCTTTGCACCTAACATCTGTGTAAGAACTCCTCTTGACAAAGGATATTCCCTTTCAACCAACATGTAGATATCCACTCCATCCTTTATAGATACATGATGCACTCCACATGTATCATATAGTCTCCATGTTATATCATGAATATGCTTCTAATACTTTCATAACTCATCATCAGCATTAGGTTCAAATAGTCTCTTCAACTCTACCCAGATCTCTATTTCTTTATCTTCTGTTGGTTCTATTGAGTTGAACCTTTCTTGAACTAGACTCCATAGTTTGACTAAATCATCCATGTCAAAATTCTTTAGCATATCTTCAAAAATCTGATATACCTTAGTATGATTACCAACCCGGATGATTTTTTAGTACTTTCTTAAATCTTTAGTGTAAACCTCCCAGCCAATGATTAGATATGTGGTTTGTAGAGCTTTAATATTCATCCTTTCTTCTATAACTATGATCATCATTTATTGTAGTTCTTCTTTTGATAATTCAGTAGGTTCTTTATCTCTTGGTTCTTCAGCTTGTTGTGAGCTTTCACCAATCTTTTGTCTCTTAGAACTTTCTTGATCAAGTTCTTATTCTGCAGGTCTTTTTGAACTTTCAGTTACTATCTTAGGAACATCACTCTCCATTGGAGTAAAAGTGTTTATCCTCCTCATTGTTGTTTCAAACAAGGTCTTGAGTTTATCAAATGAATATCTTCTCAACTGCTGCAGTGTATAACTTCCTATATGCTTGATATAGTTAGACATATAAGTCCTTTATTGAGCCTGCATGGGTGGCTTGTTCTTCCTTTCTTCTGCTCTTTGTTGGGAAAAATATCTCTTTCTTTGGTTGATTAGCTCTACAAGTAGTTTTGCTTTTTTAGCTTCAGAGTATTTTTCTCTTTCTTTTGCTTGTAACCTATGTGCTAATTCTTCATCAGCTTCAACTCTAGCTTGTATGGCTTCCCATTCTTCAACATTGAAAGAGCTAGCTTCTTCACATACCTTGGCAATCCTCTGCCTCTCTTCTTCATCAAGTTGTTCTTGCAATCTTAGAGCTGCTTCATAACCAAGTCTTTCTTGTCTTTGCTGCAACTTTGTCTTGGTCTGTACACTTTCATATTCATCCATTTTAGCTTTTCCTTTGTCTTTAGATGCAATCCTCCTAATATATACAAGTTTCTCAGCAGTACTAATGTCATCAGCAGTAGAAACTCTTGGAGGACTGGCAGTACTAATAGTAACACTAGCAGTAGTAATTGCTACACCAGCAGTAGAAACTGGCTCAGCAGTACTAACATGTTCAGCAGTATAAACTTCAGTTTCAAACTCCATATCCTATCCATGCCTCCCCTGAATCTCTGCATCATGTTGTACCAATGTAATGTTAGGATCTTGATCAATTTCATCTATCATCCTCCCCTGTTTGGAAGGATCCTCCAAATCTTCTTCATCATCAGAAACAACAATCTTGGCTCTTCTTCTAGCTTTGCTTGACTTGACTATTTTCTCTAACTTTTTCACCTTCATGATGAGCTTTGTAAAAGCAATACCATAAACTTTCTTTGTCTGCTGCAATTCTGTCTCCAAAGCTACAACTCTGTTTGATAATTTTATAACTAAATCTATCAATTCATTCTGTTGCATTATGCCCTCATCACTTCTAAGTGTATTAAATCTTAGGAGAGGTGAATCATGGTGAATGGTGGGGTTATTATCAATGTTACCATTGCCCTGTCCTACATCTAAGCTAGTAATAGTAGTGGCAGTCCCTCCATATCTGACATCCACACCTGTGGATGCAACCTCATCTACTACATTGGTGTGAGGAGGAGAACTGGATCTAGGAACCTCAGTTTCCTGTCTGATAGTTCTCCTAGAGGGTGATGAAATTGGTGGTGGTGAGGTTGATGGAGCACTGGTAGGTATGTGATAGGACTCAACTGGGTGTGTTGAGCCTTCACCCTAAATAATTGAGCCCTGAACAAGCATTGTAGCAAACAATGGAATGTCCACCCCGATATAACTCATAGAAGCCCTTCTCATATTGCTAAAAAGTTTTTGTGTAATGGTTGGAGCAATATAAGTTCTGTTGTGAGGTAGAAGCAGTCTCTTGTGCTTGTTCAAAAAGATTTGTATAAATCTTAGATACATTAAAAATTTAGACTTACTATCCAAGTTTTTCACCATACAATTAAAAATCATTTTAGAATAATTGAAAGTTCTGTTTGTGGCCAAGCAAATGATAGCAGTTGCTATATTGCTACTAGATTGTTCCCATGCAGTTTTATTAGAACTTAAACAATGAAGGATGGTATGAATCAAAAACCTACATTGAGGGGAAAAGTGTCCCTTTTGAAAGGTTAGTTTGTCAGAATTAGACACATACCCCATAAGAGCAAGTTGCTCAAAAATTTCACTAGTAGGCAAATACTAATACCATCTAAATTGTAGGAACCCTTTAACACTTATACTTCATGAATTCAGCCACGAATCGATCAAGAACAATAGAAAGAAGATGAACTTCTAGAGAGTGGTTAAAGAGAAATGAGATTATTTAGAAAGATGAAATGTTACAAATGAAATAACCAACCACCTTTTCCTAATGAACAGGTGTATATATACCCCGACACACTAAATGAAACATGTGGGATATTTGACTTAGACCGGGCTCGGGATATGCTTGAGATTAAACCCACAACATATACAATATTAGATTAACTATCAATCCCGATTCCTGATACTAGCCTATTACAACGTTACTTAATTGAATGACCGAGACCAATTTACTTAATGGACGGACTTTATGTTCGACTCAATATTTTGAGGCTAACAATCTCCCCCGAAGTAAGTTCATTACAACACTCCTTCTTGAGATCAATGAGATTGCTTTTGTTGTTAAGCTCATGTGGTCTTGGTCTTTCTTTGTGTCTTCATTGTAGGCTTGTTCCTTCATGCTTTTCGATCTTTGATCTTGAGCCTTTGTCATTGTCTTTTGCCTTTGTCTTTAGTTTCGAGATCTTTAAATCTTTTCCTTTTTTGTATTTATTGTCTTTGCCATCTTGCTTTAAGTGTGTGGATGGCTTTGTTATTTTCACCCTTTATCCATACAATTCTTTTTCATTCTTCAACCCCTTTAATGCTTACCAAGACGTCATCATTACCACCTTGTTGTGATTGTTTCGGTGATAACTTAAGGCTTAATCGGCACTTTTCCTTTATACTCATTCTTCTCTAATCATACCTAAGGACTGCTATTTCTAACTATGGTATGTTCTTGGGTAGATCCCTCCGGTTCTGGTTGGATCATAGGACTGATTCCTAACCTAACCACCTAATGACTTCAGAATCTTCGTGAAATTAAGATGTCACCATAAGACCTTTTTCAACTTTTCAGCACTTTGAGTCGATTAAATCACATTTTAATTACATTTCTCCTCTTATTTTAAATAATAAACACTTAGTTTTGAAAATACCAGATGATTAAAATTTGTCTTGAAAATTCTGGTAGGAGAAAATGTAAAAAGTTAGCATGAATGATTTGGAACCTGCTTGTTCTTGCTCCCCCTCAATTTTACATATGTTTGAGACAAAAAAGTGATACCAAGTTGTAAATTGTGTAACACCCCCAAAGATGGGTCACAGCGGAATAATGAATCCGGGAGCATTACTTCATAATAACATTGCACAAGACATGAGAACGACCACAAATTGAGTCGTTTGAAAATGATATATTGGATTTAATAAAATGTTGATACAAAAGCGTCATTCTTTAACTTGTTCATCCTTGAAAATGTGAAGATTTGACTTCATAATAAATATCCCCAAATTGCAATACACTTGAATCTTTATAGCCATGTTTCCAAAAATATATACCACCAATGTATCCTTGTACCTTGTAATCCTGAGAAAAACATGCTTAAAACGGTCAACATAAAGTTGGTGAATTCATAGGTTTATATTTGTATAAAATAGAACCGCAAGATTTCCCCCGTGACTATGCAACATGTACACTCGTCACGAAAATAGGCATTTCATTTTCCTAAGTTCATGACACTGAAGCTAGACATATATGAATACAATATATAAATATTGCCTACATTGCCAATGATGATGTTCAACCCGAAACATCCCAAATTCGACATACTATAACGTTCATTCCTGGTGATAGCTAGTCACCCGAATGGGGAGGTCAATCCCAAATAGATCTATCTATAATACTCGCGCTTCCAATCCAGAAATTAACAGTTCATGATACCGGGCATATTGGGTTCAAGCTACTTAGGCAAAGCGAAATCGATATATAAAAATGTCTACTTGCGTTCAATTGTAAAACAAGCATGTTCTCACCCCAAAAGATGTAAATCATTATAAAATGTAAAACATGGGGCTATGAACTCACCTCAGTAGTGAAGTGAATGAGTAATCATCGAGTAAGTGAAATAACGAGTCACGGACGAATCCAAAGGCAACCTAATCAAACATAGGTCGTATAAGTACTATGCACTTCGATAACTAATATCGTACACAATCCTATATATCTCATCACCATCTATTTGTAATTTATAAATCGTTGTTATAAAGCGAAAACGTTTATAATTATCGTTTTAGAAAAACTAGCATAACTTTCCCGTTTTAAACCTATTTCTCGCGTTTCTTACGTCCACGTCTTAGTATTAAGATGATATATCAAAATATTACATTTTTTATATTTTATAACCTTCTGATGAATAGTAATTTTACTGTTTATGATGTTTATAAATTTACTTTTATAAATTTAATTGTCGTAAAACCCGTAAATGCAACAACTTATTCGTTTTAATCCTGACTTTAGCGATTCCTTCGAGCACGTCTTCGTTATTAAAATTATCACCTTTTTATATAGTGGGGTATGCTGATGAACAGTAATTTTTACTGTTCATAGTTTATAAAATTATTTTTATAAACTTTAATTATCGTAAACGTCTTATTTTATTCGTTTTAGCTCCGTTTTTAGTAATTATTTCGAGCACGTTCTCGTAATTGAAAGTTCTATTTATTTATGATGTTTACAAAAATAAATGTTTCTATTATGAACAGTAATTTTTAAAAACTTTTTTTATTATAAAAGTGTTAATTATCGTAAACTTGCGAAATTCATAACTCTTTCGTTATTAATTGAAAAATTGCGATTCTTATCATTTTGAAATCCTAAAAGTATGTACAATCTATGAAAAATACTAAACTTTCTGTTTTAGAAGTATTTTATAACTTGCTTTTATAAAGTTTATTTTATAAAACCGGTATTAACGTAAATCGTGTTTTTATCGTATCTTTTTCGTTATTAATCCGTTTTTTGAGTTTCTTACCTTTTTGGAATCATCATGAGGCGTACTATATTTATAAAAAATGATAGGGCTGTTACCTTACACGAATCAAAACAGCCCCTTTGTATCTTGTTTATAGTTAATTATATAAGCTTGTTTTTATAAACTTTTCTACTTAGTAAATTACCACATGTCTTACACAAGTCTTTATATCATATGACATACATATATTAATGTCCTTAGTCCACATTTTGTCCATAAAAGTCCATGATAACAAGATGTACAAGTCATTAACATCACATGAAAACATAAACTTTCCTTAAGTACTTTAAATCCCTAATTTGTACATATACATTTTTATACTTAACCAACATGGTACATCACTTATATATCCATTTTAACATGATATTAACAATCACATAACATATGAAAAAGTGTACAAAATGATGATCACAAGTAAAAACTCTTTTTATATGTTTAAAAGTCCTAAATGGTGATTTTGCTATAAAGAACTTATATACACATAAAATCATGATTATGAATGAGTAGGGTCTTAGATAACCTTAGTATGATGATCAAAAAAATCCAAACCCTTGTTAAGATTATAAAGCCTAGCTTTTTCAACCAAGAAAACCCTAATTATCAAAATGAAACCCTAGCTTCCTTTCTTGTTTCAATACTTGCAAATGGTTAACCAATACTTCAAATCATCTTGAGGTATCTTAGATATGATGTGAGATTGCTTGTATGTGTTGAAGAAAAGTTTGTATGAATTATTTAGATGGGTGTTTGTTTGCCATAGCATAAAGGAGAGGGGGAGGGAGAGTTTGCTTTGATTTTTGGTTAAGTGTTGTGTTATCTATGTGTTCTTTGCAAGTATACTTCCTATATAAGCTTAAGTTAGTCAATATAGAGTCCACTTGGTCAAGAGACAAGATGAGGGTCTTTAGGAAAGCTTATGATCAAAGTTAAACATGATATGGTTAGTTATAAATGCAAGAGTGTTGTACAAGACCAATTTGTATAATTTGTGTGCTCTATGTCTGCATATGTTGTTGTTGCCATGAGCTAGGAGGTGGGGGGGGGGGGCTTCAAGATTGTTTTTGATCTATAGAAAAATATCTAGTATCATTTACGTGTTACAACTTGTAATTTAATAATTAATGTTAAAGTATAATTGTAATACTTATCGTGTAACGTAAACGTTTTACGTAACCGATAAAAATAAAATGAACGAAGCCCATAATTATTCTGAAAATAATTATTTAATACTTGTTTGACGTAAATGTTTAGTCGTTTGATGCATGTTTACAATGAATAATCGTTTTTAGCTTACGCGATTTAACTTAATGATTACGATTAAAAGCAAACGCGTACAATACTAAAAATACATAGTGAATTTATTAACGACGTCAATGACCCTAAAACATGGGGTGTTATAGTCTTCCCCTGTTAAGTGAGCCTTGTCCTCAAGGCTCAAGACGCGGCACTTGTCGACGGTGCGGTCTTTGCGAATAGATGTGGGTATTTCTTTCGGAATTGATCCTCGCATTCCAACATAAACTCAGGACCTCGCTTGGAGTTCCATCGAACCTTGACTAATGAGATAAGTCTTTGCTTCAATCGTTTAACCTCACGGTCCATGATTTCTACCAGTTCCTCGACAAAAAGAAGTTTGTCATCAAGATGAAGTCCATCCAACATAACGGCTAACGGCTCGCCGGCATAGCACTTTTTCAGGTTGGATTCATGAAATGTATTGTGAACCCTACTCAGCTCTCACGGAAGCTTGAGCTTGTAAGCAACGAATCCAACCTGTTTCAACACCTTTAAAGGTCAAACATATCTGGGGTTTAACTTCCCCCGTTTGCCAAAACATACGATCCCCTTTCCAAGGCGAAACTTTAAGCATCACTCTATCTCCAACTCCTACTTTAGTATATCCTTCATGATCATACCTCCTACGTCCTCTTGTTTGAGATTCTCTAGTTTCTGTACTCTAGTCTGAGCATTCATGATTTGTGTAGGGAGATCCAAGCCAATAGTCATAACTACTAAGCCCTATGGTATTACTTAGATGTTGTAAATGGTGTATTGGTATATTCCTTAAT
>BQNB010068160.1:0-23609 GCA_026074375.1 Tanacetum coccineum
TATGATTCTTTATCAATTTCGATTTACTTTTCGATTTAAATCGTAAACATGCAAATGGATGCACTAATATGTTTCAAACAGATGCTCTAAACAATCAAATGGATGCACTAATATGTCCAAACAGATGCACTAATATTTTTTGACATAAGGTTCTAAAATAAAAAGTTATGATCCTAGTTCCAACTGGTTTAAGACATCAGCTTTATGTGACAAAAATTTCAGTAAATTGATTGCAATTGGAGACTGGTTGCAATTATCATGTAAAAATGTTGTGACATATTCATGTAATAAAAAGATCCTAAACTACATCCCAAAACTGTTACACCACATACGATAACAAGATTGACTCGCTGATTGTACTACAACATTTTATTGTCGCAGAAATATGATATAATCAACATAAATAGTAACGCTTTGTGGGCTTATGATCAATCTTGTTTTTAATTATAGTTTGGTGTAGACATGCAAATAGATGCACTAATATGTCCAAACAGATGCACTAAATAAACATATCTATGCAACATTAAAAGTGTTTGGCTGAAGTTATTCTCACCCTCTATAATTTAAAGAAAAAAAATATTAGCTTGGCTGCTGAGCAAGGAGAAATCTTTTTTTTAAATTTTATAATATATCATAACTTTGTTGTAAAAGTATAGGTAAGAGTCAAATTTTATTACTAACACGTCACGTGCCTTGTTATCTGATGAGAATCGGCCACATAAAATCGTGCAGTTGGCCCACCCACACCATGTCCACAAAACCAAAAGGGCCAAAATGATGAAAGAGCGAGTTAGTTGCTAGGCACTTGCCAAAACATAAAGCACATGACCAAATAAGACTAGCCCTGCACCTTACGCCAAAAACCCAAGTAGAGCAGCCACACTTCAGCCAAACATCCTAAAAAAATTCAGCAAGGCACATATCCTAATATTTGCATACCTGCACCGTACCTGCTACCAATCACCCAAGAAGATGTCTGCAATATAGACTGACCATGGAGGGCAATTCACTATGTGTGAAAACATGATTAGTTATAGTCATCTCTCCTAAAGCTTTCAGCAACAAGGAAAGATTCATCACGTACACTAGCTTCCTCTCGAAGCTGCAAATCACGTGTCTCCTCCTTTGATGTCTTCTGTTTATCCAGATGGACCAAAAAAATAGCAAAACGTTAACACATGTGTTATGTTTGCGGGTAACAGGTGACAAGTCAAAACAGGATCTAGTTTAAACGAGCCCTATTCAGTACGTATAAACATGGGTGGTCGGGTCAGATTGGCCTAAGACAAACTATTTGTCTGTTTCTATATATGATAATGCCTTAATTATGATTACAAAAACATCATTATTACAATAAAAAGCCAAATCTTTATATAAAACTATTTAGTAGCTCATATGCATTAGATGTAGACTTTGGGCTATTTTTTTTGGTAAAGGGGAATGACCCCGGTAAAATATATTACACCAAAAAACAATGAAGTACAATGGAATGTGGCTGAGTACCACATTAACCTCAAGCAACGCTTGAACAACTAAAGCACTAGTGACATGCCACTATGCTATAGAATAATAAACACATCAACATAACTCCTACCATACATAATTATCTAGAAGTGCAAATAATAGTCTCCGGGAGCTGCCAAAGTGTCAACATATCCTTGGCCGCCTTCGACATCTTAAACGAACAAGACAAAAGCTTCAACCGAACAGAAGATTTGATGCATTCAATCACCTGGGCCACCATTCTCTTTTGAAGCCTGAACAACCTCCAGTTCCTTTCTTGCCAAATGAAATAAGCACATGCCGCAATAACAAGTCTTGCAATAATACACCTCACCTGTCTTCGCTTAGAAATAGGGACAATCTGATCAACAACATCAGAAATAGACGACGAGGCAGTGGACAACTTTTATCAGCGACCCATTTGACAAACACAAAACCCAGATCAACCCCATTTATAAGTGAATTAAGTCAAAAGTACCTTCGGTATTTGTTAGAAAACAATTAAACTAAAAGACGCTTACCAGGCTTTTTTGTTAGTTTTCGTGTATCCTTCTTCCCCGCACCAACGCGCTCTTTACTGACAGTGTCTCGCTTTCCATTGATATTGGAGTAATCATTTTCTTGCAATCGAGGAGAACACACATTTAATGTCATTAACAGAGATAACTCACCTTCCAAACTGTACTTTTTTTGCTATACCAACTAGAAATGGATGATGAGAGCAAAATATAAGGCTTATGCAAGAACTAGGTACGACACATAATCAAAACTAACAGATTCACTATAACAAGTTAACAACCAAGTACCTCAAACGGATGCACTAAATTATACAAACGGATGCACTAAAATATACAAACGAATGCACTAAAATATACAAACAGCGAGATTCATTCACATATTGGAAATGCTTCATCCGCTGCGTGTTATAATAGACAATCAGGACCAGATACGGAACTTGTGGTTGCTAATCCAGTGGCGTACCTGGAATAGATAACAATGGTTTTTTATGATGGGACACCTTGCCCTCCAAAGTTCTTGGGATATGTTGTTCTTGGTAGAAATCTGAGCATAAATGGCAGGGTGAAGCGTAAACAGTGCCATTAAAATTTTTAAAAAATCTTCCAGCAGTTTAAGCTAAGAAATTATACCCAGTAATACAGAAATTGTCAGAAAAGGTAAGAAATTTGTGTTGGTTTCCTTTCTGCTTACTGAACAAAGTCTTGTAACATAAACAAAATGAATTTAAAGTTCAGATATTTCCAAATGACGTAATCGCTACATCGAACAAAAGTAAAAAACATGGTCCAAGGTGCTCCTGGTTATCATACATAATTCCATTCGCTCAAAAAAAATTGAAAAAGTAAATAAAAGAAATCTTTTTTAACAAGATCTTCTGAAAGTAAACCCTTTTTAACCCTTATACTTTTTGGAAGTTTAGACCTTGTTTATCAATAATCATTTTTTTCTTTAATTGTATAATTCTTTTTTTTTGTATGTAGAAGCCTTATATTGTTCTTTTTTCTGAGAAAGTTAAGCCATTTTTAGGGTGCAAAATAACATGTTCCCCGGGTAAATCTAATCCGACAAGACTAAATTCAGTACGTTATGCAATTTGCCCATTATTATTAAAAACTTTCTTTCCGCTCAGGCGCTACGGGCTCCTGCCCTTGACTAATGATTGTATCATGGAAAAAGAAGTTTTGTTGCTTACTGATTGGGTTGTGGTTTTGTAGGCTGACATTGGAAGAAATACATTCAACGGAGTAAAGGTCGAATGGGAAGTGGACAGGTTTCTTCTGGAGGAGAACCATCAAGTACAAAGTAGGTGTAAAAAAAGCTTCGTAGCACACCCATGAAAGGGCAACAGATTGTGCTATTAAAAAGCTTGTAGCACTGAGCTTGTATGCTACTTTGTTTCAAGTTAATGAATCTGGTACTCCATCATCATGTTTGCATCATTGCAAAAGTTCTCAAGCGCAAGAATCTATATAGTTGCATCCAGTAAATAATAATTACAGTAATGTGAAAGTTCATACAGCAAAATGGATCAGAAAGTCAGAAAAATATTGTTGGAGCTTAGATTATTAAATACTGAATAAAAGAATCATCCCAAGTACAATTATGATTTATGACAATCAATATATAAGGCAGGGAAACGATGTTATAAAACATAATGTATTTTTCAACACAAAACCATCCTAAATGAGTTCTTCAGGCGGATTATTCCATTCAACCCACACATATGACAAGTGCTATGAGTCTAGGACTTTAATTGTTAAAGCATACAAACAGATGCCTAATATATTTCCAGACGATGCTCTATATATTAACAAATGGATGGCCTAATATGACCAAATGATGCACTAAACATTTATCAAAATAACACTAAACATAACATACACTGATGCCCTAATTTGTCATCGATGCACTAAACATACAAACAGATGCCCTATTTATGACCAATGATGCACTAAACATTCAAACAAATACACTAAACATAACATATACACTGATGCCCTAATTTGGTCATCACTAAACATATAAACAGATGCCCCATTTATGACCAATGATGCACTAAACATTTAAATGGATACACATACACCGATGCCCTAAACATACAAACAGATGCCCTGTTTATGACCAATGATGCACTAAACATTCAAACAGATACACATACACCGATGCCCTAAACATATAAACAGATGCCCTATTTATGACCAATGATGCACTAAACATTCAAAGGATACACTAAGCATAACATATACACCGATGCCCTAAACATACAAACAGATGCCCTATTTATGACCAATGATGCACTAAACATAACATATACACTGATGCCCTAAACATACAAACAGATGCCCTATGTATGACCAATGATGCACTAAACATTCAAACGCATACACATACACCAATGCCCTAAACATACATTCAAATGCCCTATTTATGACCAATGATGCACTAAACATTCAAACGGATACACTAAACATAACATATACACCGATGCCCTAATTTGGTCATCGATGCACTAAACATACTAACAGATGCCCTATTTATGACCAATGAAGCACTAAACATTTAAACGGATACACTAAACACCGATGCCCTAATTTGGTCATCGATGCACTAAACATACAAACAAATGCCCTATTTATGACCAATGATGCACTAAACAATCAAAACTGATACTCTAAACATAACATATACACTCATGCCCTAATTTCTTCATCGATGCCCTAAACATATACATTGATGCCCTAATGTGTTCAATGATGCACTAAACATACAAACATATGCCCTAATGTGTCCAATGATGCACTAAACATAAATGATACACTAAACATACACGTTGATGCCCTAATGTGTCCAGCGATGCACTAAACATACAAACATATGCCCAAGTAGTTACAACGATGAGTGATGCACTAAACATACAAACATATGCCCAAGTAGTGACAACGATGAACTAAACACACTGATGCCTTAATATGTTTGATGATGCACTAATCTTAGTCTCTCACTGATGCTCTAATATGTTCAATGATGCACTAACCATACAAGCATATGCCCAAGGTATGTCTAACGATGTACTAAAATACAAACGGATTCACTAAACATACACATGTGTGTTTTAATATGTCTAACGATGCACTAATCATACTCAATGATGCCTTAATATGTCATATGATTCAACAATAGATTTGTTTACACATTGATGCCCTAAAATGTCAAATAGTTCAAAAATAATCGGAATTATCATCTATTTACAATGATCCCCTAACTAATTTAACAAAATTACAATTATCATGTGTTTACACATTAATGCCCTAAAATAAGTTTTTCCTTACTGTTGTTGTTTGAGTTATTATATATTAAAACATTAAAATGATTAATCAATCAACAATATTGGTGCACTTACTTTTGAATGTATTTCTGGCGAGGCTGTTGGTGGCTTTTCGATGGTGGTGGTGCCCACGGTGGTGGCGTTTCGATGTATGTATATCCGGCGGGTGATTTGACGGTTGTAATGATTGTGGCGTTTCGATGGCGGTGGTGCCCACGGTGGTTGTAACGGTGGTTCGCGACGATAAATAACGGTGGTACTGATTTTGATCTGGTAATAGGTAAATGACGATCTGAGAAGTATTGATATTTTGATCTGGTAATAGGTAAATGACGGTCTGAGTTAGGCACCCCTTATTTGTTGTGTTGTTTTAAATTTTACCCTAAAATTTGAGGTGTTTGCAAAATCTACCCTATAGTTTGGTTTTCTAGGTTTTCTACTGAAATAAGGTTTTCTCTAGAACCCATCCCACATACATATATACATACATACATATATATATACATACATACATACATACATATATATATATGTATGTATGTATGTATGTATGTATGCATGTAAAATAATTATAATGTTTATTACATGCATATCTCGGAGGGCGACAATAAACCGGGATCCCTGTCGGCATACGACCTTGCTCTTTGCCCGGTTTTGTTTATTTTGGGCAGCCCGGGCAAGGTTCTTGGGATCATTCCAAAATGCAAGCTGTGCATCCCAATCTACCTCAGAAATGTGCGAGGGACGTCCGCATCTGATGCGCTCCAGGTCATAAGTCCCGTCCTCTTCAGGAACACAATATCTTTCTTTGAGAGCAGCCTTCTTGCCATTGTAGATCTTTTACAGGTGTTGCTGGATGCCCGCATAGATTTGTGGCCAGCGGTCGGATTCCTTATGGGGACGCAAGTCAAACTGGGTCTGCAATCATATACAACAAAGACAGAGTTAGAGATATAATTTATATATTTATCTAAATTTGTTTATTTATTTATATGATATAAATAAATAAACAAATATAAATAAATAAACAAATTCAAACTAGTAGAAAGTGCTAGATCAGATGAGTTATCGATATGTATAACATCAGGGTCATCCTCTAACATAATGACACCCCTGTTCGAAAACTTTTTATGACTCACATGTTCGACGACCTTCCAACCGAGTGGTCGTCTAGCCATATCTTCAAGGTAGAAGCATTGTTTGACTTGTGTTGCGAGAATGTATTGATCATTTTTAAACACCTCACCATTTGCCTTGATTTTTGTTATGTTGTTTCTAATGACAAAATTTTGGATACGTCATTTGTTGCTAGTGTCGAACCACTTAACTCAGAACAACACAGTTTTGAACGACAAATATGAAAACTCGAGGATTTGTTCAAGCTGACCATAATACATTTCTCCGTCCGGACCAGGCGAACAAATGCCGCTGTTTTGAGTTGTGCGACGTTCATCGCGGCTGTGCACGACAAACCTCACACCGTTGACTACGCAAGAGTTGACTGAGATTGGAGTTTGTGATGGTCCACAAGCCAAAGCGAATAACTCGCTGCTTTCGCTAACACCTGGGTCATTGTCTACGTGACGTTGACGGATCTATGAAGAAGATAGGATCAGATAGAGAACACAAAATATGATGTCGTTATTTTTACAGTTAAATACACACAATAAGTCTAAGTTTACCTGCTTCCCAAACCAGCCGGGGAATTCTTCTTTCATGTCTTTGTTAGGAAATTCACTGAAAAATGTTCATGGTGTTAGAATAAGTCGTCAAAAAGATAAGTTAAGAAAAAGAAGTTTCAAAATAAAAACACGTACCTCTTGAACTTGGCCCGGTACGTGTCTATTTCAGGACTGTTGTGAAGTACATACCATATCACTTTCTTCAATTCTTGGTGATCAATACGAATAACCGACCGTAAACCAATCGATTTACATAGTGATTTGAACACCTGAAACTGACACGTTGGAGGAGGGCAATCCACATTACGGTCAGGACGATTAAATTTCGTGGTAACATCCCGAAAATAATGAGAACTGAAAGTCAATGCTTCTTCTGCAACATAACCCTCCGCAATCGAACCTTCCGGCTTAGCTTTATTTCGTACATAATTTTTTAGCTTCTTCATATATCTTTCAAATGGATACATCCACCGGGGGCGAATAGGCCCGCCGAAAATAGCCTCTAGAGGTAAATGGATAACCAAGTGAATCATAATGTCAAAGAAAGCAGGAGGATATATGAGCTCGAGATTGCACAGAATATCGATCACCTTGCTCTGAGCTTTCAACATGTCATCCACCATCAAAGTTTGAGAGCAGATTTGCTTAAAGAATAAACATAGCTCGATTAGTGGTTTTGCAACGTCTGGGGGCAAGTATTGCTGAAGTCCGTAAGGAAGTAAACGTTGCATCATTATATGACAGTCATGAGACTTCAGGCCTGTTATATTGGTATCATTATCGGTGACTTTGTGCTTGAAGTTGGATCCGAACCCATCTGGTAGTTTAACTCCTTTGATGAACTGACAAAACTTTTTTCTGTCCGCTGGTGTGAAAGAATACGCAGCCTGAGGCTTCGAGCACTTCCCGTTTTTGTTTTGGCCGAGCCACAAGCCACTTCGAATGCCCAGGCTTTTCAAGTCTTGTCTTGCCTTGGCGGTGTCTTTAGATTTGTCATTCATTAACAAAGTGTTCAAGATACTCTCCAACACATTCTTTTCGATATGCATGACATCTAAATTGTGTTTTAGTGTATGAAAAGACCAATACTCAAGCTCGTAAAAAATAGATCGTTTAGTCCAGTTCAGCTCGACAAGAACATTGCGTTTTATCTTCACACCCCCGAACCTGGGATGTTTACCCTTCACACGCGTGGGCAATCTAGCAAGTTGAGTCATGATTGCATCCCGGCTAAATTCTCTAGGAGGATCTCCGTTTTCGGTTTCACCATTGAATTCAAGTGACCTCCTCCATTTATGGGGCTTCTTTAAGAATCTTCTGTGGCCAACATAAGCTGTTTTGCCTAACACACGCACAGATGGAGTGTCTTCATTACATGTAGGGCATGCCCTGTAACCTTGCCCACTCCACCCAGACAAACTACTTCGAGCAGAAAAATCATTGTTGGTCCATAAAACCATCGCTCTCATATTGAACTTAAGGCCTGTAGCAACGTCTATAGTCTCGACACCTGGCTTTGCCCATAAATCCTTTAGGTCATCAATCAACGGCCTCAAGTAAACATCAATGTCCTTGCCCGGGGATTTAGGGCCAGGAATTAACAACGTCAGCATAAAAGAACTCTCTTTCATACATAACCACGGAGGCAGATTGTATGTTGTCAATATCACCGGCCACATGCTGTAAGCCTGACTAAGGTTGCCGAACGGATTAAAACCATCAGCAGCCAACCCTAATCGAACATTTCTTGGTTCTTTTGCAAAATTAGGATACTTGGTGTCAAAGTTCTTCCATGCTCTACCATTAACCGGGTGTTGCATCTTACCGGGCTCTGTACACTTTCCAGTAGCATGCCAAGTCATTTCCTTTGCAGTGTGACTAGACTTGTACAAACGTTGTAGTCTAGGAATGATCGGAAAGTAACGCAACACCTTCTTAGGAACTTTCTTCCCCGGTGTGTTACTGTCTTTCCATCTACTCGTTTTACACACCGGACAGAAATGCAAATCTTTGTTATTGTCGCCCCGAAATAAGAAGCAATCGTTTACACAAGCATGTATCGACTCGTACCCTAACCCGATCGTTTTAAATGTCTTCTTTATTGCATAGTATGACGGTGGGAGCTTGTATCCTTTCGTGGTAGGAAATACATGTTGGAAAAACTCTAGTATTTCATTGAATATAGAATCAGTCAATTTACCTTTAACCTTAAAATAGGTAAACTTTGCCATAAAGTCTAATCGAGTCACATAGTCACAACCGGGGTATAGCTCCTCGTTGGCACTGGCATATAACTCTTCAAACTCGTTACGTTTAGCTTGAGTCGGTTCATTACTTGTCTCACCAATATCTTCTTGAATTGGCTCATTTTGTTCATTATTAGGAGGAATATAGCTAAGATCATTAAGTAACGCTATCATGTCACTCATCTGAGGTTGTCTTGTGTTATCTATTACTGGCGGTGGCGGAGGAAGATCCGGTTCACCGTGGTGAACCCATGTTTTATAACCTGGGTCCCACCCATATCTCGTAATGTGTTTTGGAAGGTTTTTGATGGATACCCACAATACTGTTCGACAAGACTTGCATGGACATTTTATATTCCCGGCACTATTCACTAACGGCTTGCAATCATCGACAAATTTTGTAAGACCGGTATAAAATGCTTTTTCATGACGCTCTAAAAGTGTCCAACTCTTATCAATTACCATAACTGCGTTTTAACGATACAATTAGTTATTATATGCAACTTAATTAAACACATTCAAACGAGGAATACGAGATGTTTTGTTCACCTAGTGCAACTATGGAAGGCAATCCTAACCCACTCTTTGAATGATTCGTCTCATATATGAATGCGTATAACCGATTTACTATTTGAGAAAATTTCGGCAGCATTTCCCCTCAACTCCCCAAATATGTGTTTAAAGACATATTCGTAGGAGTAAAGGAGAAACACTGTCGAAATCATCTCAAATAGTAAACCAATTATACGCATTCATATCCTAAATGAGACAAAACATTCAAAAAGCAGTCCCAAACAGGGGACTTTCTGAAATTAATTTCAGACGGGTTTTTTATTGTATGATTAAATTCAGACGGGGATTTTTTGAAATTAATCACTAAAATCCTAAAACATTCCTAAACGGTTCAATGAACGAGCACATTTCAAGGTAATAACACAAAGTAACCCAACGACTTATATCAAGAAAGTTTTCTCATTAACAACTTATTATAATTATCAAACTTTCATTAACCAAACGGCTTACATCTAATATTTCACTTCCAACAACAATAATAACCACTATATCCGTATAAACACGAAACATACATAATTTCAACGCAATTCACCTAATAATAACTATAAACTAACAAAATTTAAACAATAAGCATTCCCCGGCGACATGTCCCCCGGGATACCAAAAGGAGAAAAAAATTATAACATACCTTTGGCTCGTCGTTGGCTCGATTGTGGACTCGGCTCGGTTGTGGACTCGGCTCGGCTCGGTTGTGGACTCAGAACCGCTACATTCTTAACTGCCAAAAAAAATTAACATAATTAAACATCAATTCGTGTGTTCAATTTGTTGCAAAAATTTGCAATTAAAACTTGATTATCACTACCAATCACTTCAATTCGTTGCAAAAATTAAACACCACTTCCTATTAGAATTATCATTTTGAGGGTAAAGAAAAGAATTATGTTTAGAGGAGGAGGGGGGTTCATGTGCTCGTGTGCAAGTGTGAGTGGCAGTGGGTTATGTGATGGTGGGTTCAGTGTTGACTGGTGGTGATGGGGAGTGGTGGTGGTGGCAGTGGGTTATGTGGTGGTGCTGTTAAAATCGCCAAAAGTGGCTTTTTTTATATTTTACGTTTTGTGTAAACACATATTTGGTTTTGATGCCAGATAAATCCCGGGCGACATTCTCGGGCTACATGTCGCCCGGGAAACCCTCAACATTGTCGTTTAGCGAAAAATGGCGCCATAACGAAAATTTATAAAGTTTTATAAATATATTAAAAATAATAATTTTACCAAAATCTTTCCCGGTCGACATGTCGCCCGGGATAGGTTTTATTTAAAAAAAATATACAGTCTTATAAATATATTAAAAACTGTATATTTTTTTGCATGACCCTTTCCCGGGAGACATGTCGCCCGGGATAGGTTCAATTTTAAAAAAATATAGAGTCTTATAAATATATTAAAAACTGTATATTTTTTTTTGCAAAACCCTTTCCCGGGCGACATGTCGCCCGGGAAAGTTTTTCATTATTTTCATAAAATGAATAATTATTATTTTAGAAAATATATAATTATTTTTTATAAAATAAATAATTATTATTTATAATTATTTTTATAAAATATATAATTAATATTTATAATTATTTATTATAATTAATTTTTTTTAAGTATGCGCGTATCTCACACGCGCATGCCTCAACAACACTGATCGAACACCGAAAATTTTCATCGACTCAATTGTCAGTGTTTTTGGAGCACAAACAAAAACACTGCTCAGTTTTTATCGTAAGATACTACATTCTGGTAAATATTTCATCCTTGTTATCGTTACACATTAGATGTTTAATGGATGAGTCAATATGGTATCGTTGTACATTTGATGTCCAACGGATGAGTCGATATGTTATCGTTGTACATTCGATGTCCAACGGATGAGTCGATATGTTATCGTTACACATTCGATGTTCAACGGATGAGTCAATATGGTATCGTTGTACATTTGATGTTCAACGGATGAGTCAATATGGTATCGTAGTAGATAAGATGTTCAACGGATGAGTCAATATGGTATCGTTGTACGTTAGATGTCCAACGGATGAGTCGATATGTTATCGTTGTACATTCGATGTCCAACGGATGAGTCGATATGTTATCATTACACATTAGATGTTCAATGGATGAGTCGATATGTTATCGTTGTACATTAGATGTCCAACAGATGAGTCAATATGGTATCGTTACACATTAGATGTTCAACGGATGAGTCCATATGTTATCGTTGTACATTAGATGTCCAACGGATGAGTCGATATGTTATCGTTGTACATTTGATGTCTAACGGATGAGTCAATATGTTATCGTTGTACATTAGATGTCCAACGGATGAGTCGATATGTTATCGTTACACATTAGATGTTCAACGGATGAGTCGATATGTTATCATTACACATTCGATGTTCAACGGATGAGTCAATATGGTATCGTTACATATTAGATGTTCAACGGATGAGTCAATATGGTATCGTTGTACATCAGATGTCCAATGGATGAGTCGATATGTTATCGTTGTACATTAGATGTCCAACGGATGAGTCGATATGTTATCGTTGTACATTCGATGTCCAACGGATGAGTCGATATGTTATCGTTACACATTCGATGTTCAACGGATGAGTCGATATGTTATCGTTACACATTCGATGTTCACTACTTAAATCACCCATAAGTAGCTAGAACATGATAAGTAAGTGTCTCAATCTCCGGTGAAATTAATTTTCTTCTTGAATCTCCTCTTCTCGATGATTATTTGTCTATCGTTGTACACTATATCTTCAACAAAGAGTCGATATTTATCGTTGTACATTAAGTTCAACGGATGAGTCGGTTATTATCGTTCACAATATGTATGTTCAACGGATGAGTCGATATGTTATCGTTACACATTAGATGTTCAATGGATGAGTCGATATGTTATCGTTGTACATTAGATGTCCAACGGAGGAGTCGATATGTTATCGTGTTACATTATAACGATGATAGTCATATCAAAGGTAACAAAACTACTTAGAAATCACCCATAAGTAGCTAGAACATGATAAGTAAGTGTCTCAATCTCCGGTGAATTATTTCCTTCTTGATCTTCCTCTTCGCGATGATTATCTGCTATCGTTGTACATTAGATGTTCAACGAATGAGTCGATATGTTATCGTTGTACATTAGATGTTCAACGGATGAGTCGATATGTTATCGTTGTACATTAGATGTTCAACGGATGAGTCAATATGTTATCGTTACACATTAGATGTTCAACGGATGAGTCGATATGTTATCGTTACACATTAGATATTCAACGGATGAGTCGATATGTTATCGTTGTACATTAGATGTCCAACGGAGGAGTCGATATGTTATCGTTGTACATTTGGGCTCACTTCACTTCTAAAATGACCAAAAATATAACTCCAATAAAAGTTCGACCAAAGAAAACAGTTATGTAACGGGTTGGACAACATAACTGTTTTCTTTGGTCGAACTTTTATTGGAGTTATATTTTTGGTCATTTTAGAAGTGAAGTGAGCCCAAATGAGACAATGCGAAGGTTGGTAAAATATCAAGTCGAAGAAGCATTTGTAACGCTTAGATCCAACATTTTTTAATCAATGAAGAAAAATGATGATTCTTATTAGGTTCTCAGATTCTTTTTATTGGTGCAGTGAAAAATTACTTATCTCATTTATCATGACAACCACTTTAACTGATGTTCTATCATAGGTAGATGAATTTACATTGTGTTATTTTTTGTTATCTTATATGCACTTCTTCCTTTTTTCCATCGAAAAGTGTTTGTGATGGCCAACTATATTTCATCCATTTTCATAAACTTACAATCATATGTTGAAATAAGATTGTTGTGGTTATTTTAGAAAAAAAAACAGATCAAAATTATTAACTCTTTATGTATGATTGGAGAAACAACTTATATGCTACATGAATGTACATGTCGATCCATGGGTACGTAAAAGAGTGAAGATGAGGCTTGTGTCATAAAAATGAATCAACGAGTGACTTAGACTTCAATAGTCAAGAGTAGGGGTGATGATGGGTTCTGTTAGTCCGGTGAGATTATTTCAGTTAACTTTTTCTTAGGGACAAACCAAAATCAAAAAGAAATTTGGAATCGGTTCGGTTTTCGAGGTGACCAAAATAACCCGAATTACACTATTTATTAAAAAAAGATATTTAGAAATACAAATTTATCCAAGCATAAAAAGTGTTTACTTTATTTGGTTATTAGCTCTGTTCGATTGTAAACGGTTCGACTCAATTTCGGGTTTCGGTTAATACAAATTTGTCAATTTTTCTCTTCATTTGTTTACGGTTATGTACGGATTCGTGTTGTTTTTGGTTAGGTACGGTTGCGGTTCGGGTTGGGCAAATTCGGCTCGGTTATTAGTTCGGTACGATTGTTCTCGGTTCGGTTAGGTTTCAATCTTCAGTTGATACGGTTTTTTCGGCTTATCAGATCACCCCTACAATAAGCAAAGTTAAAACATAAGAGTAGTGGTGTCGTGGAGAAAAAGTGTTTATTTATTTCGTTATTAGCTTTGTTCGGTTGTCTACTGTTTAACTCGATTTCGGGTATAGGTTAATACAGTTTTTTTTAGTTTTTCTGTTCAATTGTTTTCGATTAGGTATGGATTCGTGTTATAGTCTATTCAGTTTTCTCGGTTATTCTCCACACCTCTACCTAAGAGCTCTAGATGTGGGTTAAGTAGATTGGAGCTCGACTCAGATGTACGTGGTATAAATGAGTTATCTCTTGATCAATTATTACATTGTCACAATGTAAACAAATACATGAATGCTACTGGGAAAGAACCACAAACACTTATCCAGTTGTTCCTTTTTGAATGACACGTAAACCTACACTTAGTCACGCTCAATTCTTGAAACTATATACATAATAGGTCCTTATTTATAAAACTATTACTTTATTAAAAACACATTATAACTAGTATATATACAAAAGAAAATGAAAGAAATGATAGCCTATACGGCTATACCTCTCTACCCACGTGACCATTCATTAGAAATCAGACAAAATGTGTTATGCTCATTATTCTATAATTTCTTTCGTGTACTGTTGTCCTTTTTACTCTTTTATGGCTTTATCTACTATACACATGTACACTATTCTTCCTTCTTCTTTCTCTTTCTTCACCATTTCAAACAAGAAAACCAGCTTCGCATATTAAAGACTTCTCTAAAATCTGGTTTTGAGTTTCAATTTAGATAACAAATACGAATTTTTTTTTTGGGGGGGGGGGGGGGGGAAATAACAAAAATATCTCAAATGCTCAAAAAATGTACACTACAATTTTGGTGGGGGGCACCTGCCCCTGTGCCCCACCTGTAGCTCCGCCCCTGTGTATGCACACGCATGTGACCGTTATGGTCACACCCGTTATAGCCGCCAAGACGGCCCGCTATGATCAGCATCTCCTCCTGGCTGATAACAATAACAACACAAAGGTGGAGATGCATGAGAGTGTTTGATTTACATGTGTTTTTTGAGTGAGGTGATCCGGGGAGTAATTCTCCTTAATATTAGCATCTAATGCCCTACTTTATATTTATTTGAGAAACAAATTCCTTTAGTGACTAATTATTCAATCCCAATTGAGATTTCATAGTTGATAGAAACATCACTGACTTTTTATTCTCAGATTTCTTAACCTCATATGGTGTAGAAGAAAAAAACAAGTGAGTAAACATGGTAATAATGGTCACCTTACACATTTAGGTTGAGACAGCCTTTATGAATCATGTTACTACTTTTTCTTTGTATACGTAGTAAAGAGAACATTATTGAAAAATATGATGTGAGAAAGAGTGGTTAATAATCGAATTGTATCTCGTTAATAATCAATAGCCTCATATAATATTTCCACGGCTATATCAATGCTTTTCACAGCTTATTATTAATTAAAAGACTGATTAAATTTTCAAACAACGTTAATTCACTCTTCATTGTTAAGCAACCAAACCAACATAATACACGCTCTAAGAGAACACGACATATAAATAACAATGACGTCCGTACATATATATATTTCAACGTATTATATTTTGAAGTCTTAAATTGTTAAGAAAAACAGATACATTTGCAAGAGTTAGATAAGACCCATATGCAAAAATGAAGATAATAAATTTACAAGGAAATCACCATCATAACTAAGAACCCAATATGACCCATTAATACCCATTGCATACATATATATATGTACGTCCTGTTACAGTCATGAAAATAATAATCAATATTACATAACATTAATCAGAATAATAAATAATAGTTATTACATATTAGTCATCCGAAGCTAAATCAAGTTCTTCAGCGCACAAACACAGATTCAAGTTATCGGCTGATTCTTGTGCTGCATGATCGACTCGATTGCCATTTCCCTTATCGGTTACATTTCCACCATGCATTCTTTTTATGCCATATAAGTATCCGTTTTCTAGCTACTTCACAGACTTCCTCATTATACATAACGTGCTTGTGCTGTATATGTGACTTCTGGGTCGGAATTCACGTTAATTGGCGGGATTATAGCCACCGGATGAGAAGGTGTGGGGCAAGGAAGATTTGCTCGTGGCTGGTCGAAAGGAGGAACAACGTTTTCATGATGATTAAGAGTAAACCCTGTGGAGAATGAGAGATTCTTTTTTAGTACAAGGTTTGTCAAGTATCCGAAAGGTAACCGGTCGAATCGGTCTACACTATCCGGGTACTGGAAAGCAACCGGGTTAGATAAGCAAATTGTGTTATTGGCTGGAAAGTAACCGGGTTAGATAAGCAAAAAGGGCTAGCGGCGCAGCTTGTTGCCCGCTTGCCTTTCACCACTATGTAAATCCATTTATTTTAATTAAATTGGTAAAAAAAAAAAAGAAGCTGGTAACAATAACAACACAAAAACAAATCTAAGCATGATTATGTGCCTATAGATTTGTTGAAGAAATTAGGTCAAATATGTAGCCTTAGGGTTTTCATATGTGGTTTAAGGAGGATGAGTGAGATGATGCATGTGTTTCATTTCATTGTGGTGGTCTTATATTTATAGCGATCGAGAGATGAAGCTAGGTGGGGATGTGGCCGTTGGGGTTGTGACACGTGGATGTGTGTGATTGACTAATGAGGAGATGTTTTTGTTTGTGCTGTTTGGAAGATGAGGTGAAATGACATCAAGAATGTGAGCACCTTAGACAAATAGTCGAATGGACATAAAGGAGGAGTTAGTGGATTCAAATGACATCGGTTTCCTAAAATAGAAAGGTGGCCCACTCATAAATAACACCAATGTTTCTTCGTTTTAGGGTAACTATACGACAACAACCAATCTCGCGAAAACTAAGTATATGGTGGTGAAATATAAACAGCTGTTACCTCTACCTCAAACATAAACTCGAAAGTAGAAATACTGCTTCTAAAAGACCTCCCACAAGTATTTTAGGTTAAATATTTGACTCAATATTTCCATGACCCCTTTCAATCGACTTCACTACAACAAAAAGTAGAACTGGTGACGAAGTTATCCTGGGCGACAAATGTCGTCGGGGAAACATCTCTAAACGACAAATATCCGTTCTACGTGACACCAATTCTGATAGACTTTTTAGTCAAAGTTTGACGATAGTTTCCCGGGCGACATGTCGCCCAGGATAGTTTGGTAAAAGTTTGACCCAAAAAATCAACGAAAAACTTGGCGGCAATGTTTCCCGCTCAGTTTTCCTCGGTGACATGTCGCCGGGGATAGTCTTGACTGATGCTAACAGAGATTAAGCAAGTCATTAGTAAATTGCGTAGATTTTTGACACAATCCCTGCAAAAAGTTCATTAGTGAACCATTTTTGTGTCGTGAGGTGGTTTTCGGGAAAAAGTTCATTGGGCTTATATTTAGCTTGGGCTCGTATTTCATAAGTTTATTTTTGGGCTCGTAATTCATAAGCTGAATTATCGCCGGCGACATGTCGTAGGGGAAAGTTTCTTGACTTCGTTGACTTGGGCTCATTTGCTTATATATAGTTATTATTATTTATAAAATATATAAATAATAGACTAATTAATATTTATAATTATATATTTGATAAATAATAACTATATAAAAAACACTCTGTTTTCTCATTCAATTCGGTCCAATATGCACTACCCTTCTATAGTTGAACATAATATACCGTATACTTTTTCATAATGTACATTCGTCAAGTAACACAAAAAAACATTCATTTAGTTAAATATTATACATACCACTTGTAGTAACACAAACGAGGCTTTAAACCGATAATCATACGCGACTTACAAAGACACTTAAACATATTAGACCGATAATCATACGCGACTTACAAACAGACACTTAAACATATTAGAACGATAATCATATAAGACTTACAAACAGACACTTAAAGCATACGAATTACATTCCAAATGACAAACTACTCCAAATCAAGTTTTTCCATGTTATTGTAAACTTCGTGAAATAGTGCGGCTGAATTAACTGTGTGTTGTTCCGGATGCATATACATATCCACCGTTGCCTCGAGTACCGTTATCTTTCCAAGCAAGTGCTTGCAGTTTGAGCACTCTACATTTCTTGAAGTTCCCGGAGAATAGCTTTGAGGTGGAGAATAGCGTGGAGGTGTTGAAGATCCTGGAGAATAAATGGGAGTCGATGAAGATCCTGGAGAATATATTGGAGTCGTTGAAGCTCCAGGAGAACCAACCAGTAGACGGACTCGTTCCTCTCTCCATAAAAAAATTCACATCCGAAAGTGTTTTGGCGAGGCTGTTAAAGAGTAAAGATAATAATTTTTAACAACTAACCACATTATTTGTATATTACACAAAAAAAGCATGTGATTGTTCATATTTGATCGTGGACATCCATAGTATAGTTTACCACGAGTTTTATGTTTATACTATTCTCGCAGAACTACATCTTCAGCTCCACAAGGACACACAAAAGCTTCATATGGCACCATCAACACCATAATAATAGTTTGATCTATTGGTGGTTGTGATGGTAAGAGTGTGTTTGATGTGTTGGTGGTTGTGAGGATAATTTCTGCTTTTATGGTAAAAAAGAATTTTTTTTCGAGAGTATTTGCCGGGATTATTTGGCGGGAGTTTTTGGTGGGAGTTTCTGGCGGGAGTATAGGGCTACAGGAGGAATTGGTCAAAATTTTGGATCAAGATCGCGTGTGGGAGTTGGTTCATTTTCATTCTAATGGGTGATTTTTAAGTAGTTTTGCTACCTTTGATATGACAATCATCGTTATAATGAAATATATCATCTGTTAAACATCTAATGTACAACGATAGCATCTCGACTCATCTGTTAAACATCTAATGTACAACGATAGCATCTCGACTCATCCGTTGAACATCTAATGTACAACGATAACATATCGACTCATTCGTTGAACATCTAATGCACAAGGATAGCATCTCGACTCATCCGTTGAACATCTAATGTACAACGATAGCATCTCGACTCATCCGTTGAACATTCAATGTACAACGATAACATATCGACTCATCCGTTGAACGTCTAATGTACAACGATAACATATCAAGATCGCGTGTGGGAATTGGTTCATTTTTGTTCTTTGACAAAATCAAGCCCAAAAGGTATGAGATAGCAGATTGGGTGATTTCTAAGTAGTTTTGTAACCTTTGATATGACTATCATCGTTATAATGAAATATATCATCCGTTGAACATCTAATGTACAACGATAGCATCTTGACTCATCCGTTGAACATCTAATGTACGACGATAGCATCTCGACTCATCTATTGAACATCTAATGTACAACGATAACATATCGACTCATCCATTAAATATCTAATGTACAACGATAGCATCTCGGCTCATCCATTGAACATCTAATGTACAACGATAACATATCGACTCATCCGTTGAACATCTAATGTACAACGATAGCATCTCGACTCGTCTGTTGAACATCCAATGTACAACGATAACATATCGACTCATCCGTTGAACATCTAATGTACAACGATAGCATCTCGACTCGTCTGTTGAACATCCAATGTACAACGATAACATATCGACTCATCGGTTGAACGTCTAATGTACAACGATAACATATCAAGATCGCGTGTGAGAGTTGGTTCATTTTCGTTCTTTGACAAAATCAAGCCCAAAAGGTATGAGATCGCAGATTGGGTGATTTCGTATGTGTTATCTATGTTAACTAGTCAATTATGTAATTAATTAAGTAGTACTTATCATGTTCTAGCTACTTATGGGTGATTTCTAATGTACAAGGATAACATATCGACTCATCCGTTGAACATCTAATGTACAACCATAGCATCTCGACTCATCCGTTGAACATCTAATATACAACGATAACATTATCGACTCATCCGTTGAACATCTAATGTACAACGATAGCATATCGACTAATATGTTGAACATCTAATGTACAACGATAACATATCGACTCATCCGTTGAACATCTAATGTATAACCATAGCATCTCGACTCATCCGGTAAACATCTAATGTACAACGATAGCATATCGACTCATCCGTAGAACATCTAATGTATAACCATAGCATCTCGACTCATCCGTTGAACATCTGATGTACAACGATAGCATATCGACTCATCCGTTGAACATCTAATATAAAACGATAACATATCGACTCATCCGTTGAACATCTAATGTATAACTATAGCATATCGACTCATCCGTTGATCATCTAATGTACAACGATCGGACCGGACCGGAACGAGAAACTGGATCGGAACGAACCGAGAAACCGGAATATTTTTTATTAGTATTTATATAATTATATATTTTATAAAAAATAATTATAAATAATAATTATTTTTTTATAAAAAAATAATTATATAAATAATAATTATATATTTTATAAAACATATAATTTTTGTTTAATATTATTTATAAATTTTATTTATAAAAAACATAATTATATAAATATATTTTTTAAATATTAATTATCAAAAAACTGAATAAACATTTTTTGTAAATTACATTCCCCGGCGACATGTCGTCGGGGATTATTCCCACTAAAAATTTCATTATCGCGCCATTTTAGATAAACGACAAAATGTATGCTTTTCCCCGGCGACATGTCGGCGGGGATTGTCGCCGGGGATACAAATGGTACCAAAAGCATATATGGTCCAAAACTTGGAGACAAAAAAGTTATAAAAAAACCATCTGCTGCTGCATTCGAGTGAAGAACAACGACCACCACAACATAACCCACCACCTCCACCACACCACGTAACCCACCACCTCCACCACCACCACATAACCCACCACCTCCACCACCGCCACTCACACGAGCACACCACCACCACCTCCTCCTCCTTTAAACCAAACTTTTTTTCTAAACCCTCTAAATGATAATTCTTCTACTTCTTTTTCTAACCCTCTAATTATTTGTTGTGTTTGATTTTCGTTTTTGGTTAAAGAACGACCGCCATGTTTGATTTTTTTTGTTAATTATAATAAGGATTGGTTAAAGAAGTTTAATAAGCTATATATAATAAGTTGTTAATTATAAATTTTGTTAATTTTTTTTTTTTGGCAGTGGACAGTAGCGCCGAGGACGAGCCGAGAGCCGAGAACGAGCCGCGTCCTCGTGGGGCGAAGGTATGTTGTAACTTTTTTTTATCCTTTTGGTATCCTCGGGGACATGTCGTCGGGGAACATTTATATTTATTAGTTTGTGTAATATAAGCCGTGAATTGAAATGTATGTTATATGTGCGTTTGGATATGCATTTAGTATTTGTTTTATGAATGTTTTAGGATTTTAGTGATTAATTTTAGAACATACCCGTCTGATTTTAATCATCCTATAAAAAACCCGTCCGAAATTAATTTATTAGAAATTAATTTCGGAAAGTCCCCTGTTTGGGACTGCTTTTTGAATGTTTTGTCTCATTAGGATATGAATGCGTATAACTGGTTTACTATTTGAGATGATTTCGATAATGTTTCTCCTTTACTCCTACAAATATGTCTTTAAACACGTATTTGGGGATTATTGTAATACAAGCATAAACTTGATACATTGAATTTGCTTGCCTTGAATTTTTATGACTTTATCATTCACTTGATTTTGCAAGCAAGGGCACCCGAAAACCCAATTTTGGTGGCAGGCTAGCGGGCATGCTGCATACCGGCCAGGAGACCCGGAACCTTAGGTTAAAGAAGATCACGGATGTACATGGCCCCGTCCCGATCCGGTTTGAGTGGAACGATAGAGAGATCTTTTGAGGCCTCTCGGTAGTGAACCATTGCGGTCTTTGGGCTAATACCTCGGGGGAGCTCGTTAAGGATGTTGTGATGCCACTTACTCTTCTTGGGCCAGGTCCGGCGGAGAGGAAGCGGGGGTCTTGGCAAAGATCTGGGGGTCAGTTATTTCATTATCCTTTTATGTTTATTTCATTATCGTGTTCATTTATTTAATTGTGTATATTTATCTAAATTCGTTTATTTATTTATATCATATAAATAAATTAACGAATTTAGATAAATATATAAATTATATCTCTAACTCTGTCTTTGTTGTATATGATTGCAAACCCAGTTTGACTTGAAGCATCACATGGAATCCGAGCGCTGGCCAAAAATCTATACAGGCATCAAGCAGCATTTGCAAAAGATCTATAACGGCAAGAAGACTGCTCTCAAGGTACAACATTGGGTTCAAAACCCCGAGACCGGGACTTACGACGTGGAGAGCATCAGACGCGGACATCCCGCGAACATTTTCGCGGCAGATTGGGATGCGCAGATTGCCTTTTGGAATGATCCCAAGAACCTTGCCCGGAGGGCTCATTTTTAATTTGTTTCATCTTATATACGAGTGTGTTGTGATTTGTCATTTTTAATTTGTTTCATCTTATATATGTGTGTATGTACAAATGGAGAGCTCTGCTACTCGAGAGTACCCGTCGTTGATCCAGACCTTCTTCCTGATACACACTGTTGGCGGGGTATTCTTGCGGGATGAGGACCGAGCTCTTTATGTAAGTTTTGTTTCAAAACACGAACTTTAATGATTTGTTGAGAAATAATGTAGTAACCCGACTAATGTATTAACTATCTTGTGTTATTGTCACTACATAGGAGGAGATGTTGAGGCTACAGGGTCTAGGCTCCAACATCGAGACGGGTGTGCCCTACACAGAAGATGAGATCATGGCCATTGTTCAAAAGGGCAAGTAGCGGGGGCACCTTCCCGGTGTTGGTAAGGTATTGCCAGGACATGGCACGGATGTCCTCAGTCCGCCCCCGCCTCCATGCACGCACAACTCCGATGTTGAAAAGCTCAAAAAGAATAACAAGCGGCTAAAAAAATAGGTGAGCATGATCATGAAGTTATTTATGAGTGACGACAAGAAGTCACAGATGCTTACATAGCTTGAGTCACAGCCTGAGTTCAGTAGTGGCAGCGAGAGTGGCGGGTGTGGGGATGATAAGCCAGGCGATGATGAGGACGGCGGTGAGGATGAGGATGATGAGGAGGATGCCGATAGTTAGGAGATGTTATATATGGGTTAGTATATGATATTTTGTTTCTTGATGTATATATTGGCGACCCTTATGTAAACATTTGTTTCCCCATACATGTTATCTAGGTGAATATTGACTTGTATCTTGCGGATAATTCAAGGTTTGGGACTAGGAAGCCCGTTTTGTAGACTATATTGTGTTTATTCGGATTTTGGAGGTATTTAACTTTATTATATCAAATGCGTTGATCC
>BQNB010068161.1:1564-27607 GCA_026074375.1 Tanacetum coccineum
GCATTAAAATGAATTTATTTAAGCTTTTATGCATTTTTCTTTCATTAGGGGCATTTTGGTCATTTTACTCTTATTGAGATTTTTAGGTTTTACAATGAGAGTGTTGAACACATGATTTTGAAAGATATCACTTAACAAATTACTGAAATATTGTCATGAAAATCATTCTCTTCTAACGCTAAGGATAAGCACACTGAAGCGTACACTCTCATTTGTCATTAGAGGTCGAGTTGTAATTTGAGAGCGATTACAAGTCATATAGAAAATTAGAAATGTCATGTTTTAAAAACATTTGAACTCTTGCTCGAACTTCATTTACACACCCGTGTCAATGTTAATCGATATTTCTAGGTACATAAATGTTATCGATTCCAAGAGACATATCGAGAAGATTCTTTTTGGATTTTTTTATTATTTTGTATTTTCTTTTTGAAATTTTGTATTTTTGTATTTTCTTTTATGGGCTTTATATTTTTGTATTTTGTTTTTCTTAAAAATATTTACATATTGATGTTTGATGATATATCAAGCAGGCTCATTTGTTAGAAGCTTCGTTTATACTGGAGTCAAACATCTCATACCGAGTCGTCCAATAAGGTACTCAAACCTTTCTTTCTAAAGAGCTTCCGTAAACATGTCGGCTAGTTATGATAAAGTATAATTTCACTATACCCTTTTCAACCTGTTCCTTTATGAAATGGTAACGAACATTGATGTGCTTGGTGCAGAAGTGTTGCACATGGTTGCAGAAGATGGCTATGGCTAACTGGGAGTCGTAGTACAATGTTATTTTGTTGTAGTCAAAGCCATAATCCTTAAGCTGTGTTCTCATCCAAAGTACTTGAGCACAACTTGCAGATAACGCTACGTACTCAGCTTCTGTTGTTGACATTGTAGTGCAGTCATGCTTCTTGGACATCCAACTAATGATCTTATCACTTAGGAATTATATTCTTACAGAAGTTCCTTTGCGTGTATCAAGACAACCTGCATGCTTACCGTCTGAAAAAATGGTTAGTTCAAAACCAGAATCCTTTAGATACCAGAGTCCCATGTTAATGGTATTCTTTATGTACAGAAAGATCCTTTTAACAACCTCTTTGAGGTGTTTTTCTATTGGTCTTGCTTGATAACGTGCATATTAACATACTGCTTGCACTAGGTCTGGTCTACTGGCAGTTAGATACATGAGTGACCCTATCATACTTCGGCATCTTATTTTGTCTAAGGGTGTACCACTCAGATCTACATCCAACTTAGGTGATGTAGCCATTGGTGTACTAATGCTATAACATTTTTCCATTCTATGCTTTTTGTGTATATCTAAAGCATACTTAGACTGGTTTATAAAGATACCTCATGGGGATTGTTGGATCTAAAGTCCTAAAAAGAATTTCATTTCCCCCATAAAGGACATCTCAAATCTACTATCCATCAGTTTTTCAAACCTTTTGGAAAATTTTGGGTTTGTGGACCCAAAAATTATGATTGACCTAAATTTGCAGAAGTAGAATGTGCTCTCCGTATCTTATCATAAATAGAGTGAGGTCTATAGTACCTTTAAAGAAACCTTTGGATATCAAGAATGTCGAGAGTTCATCATACCAGGCTCTTGGAGCTTGCTTTAATCCATAAAATACTTTCCTGAGGCGGTAGACTTTTTTTAGATGATCAGGATCAACGAACCCGTCTGGCTGACTTACATATACTTCTTCCTTCAGTGGACCGTTAAGAAAAACCGTTTTTACGTCAATCTAGTCGATAGTAAATGACTTTTGTGTAGCGTAGGTAACGAAATCCAAACTGCTTCCAACCGAGCGATTGGTGCAAAAGATTCTTCAAAACCAATACCCTCTTCTTGACGATATCCCTTAGCTACAAGTCGTGCCTTATTGCGAATGACAATATTGTCTTCATCTTTCTTGTTCTTCTATAACCACTTGATGTGTCGTTGTGTGGTGTATATTTTATTGATTCAAGTTTTAAATTTATATTTTGCCGACTAAACCAAAAACAACACTTTAACGAGCAGTGTACCCGATCGGTAGTAGTTTCGTGGTAAGTAGGGTGTCGAACACTTGAAGCGAGGTTAAATCTATCAATTTAATTAATATCTTGGTTATCTAATCTATGTTAATTCTATTCTATTCTAAACCTATATTACAGGCTTTAATGTATTTCCACGAACTTGTTCTAGCGGATGATCATTAGTCCAATGGTAGTCAGTACAGTGTATTTGGTAGAATGTATGCATGTTTGAAGTATTAATGTTACGTGAGGTAGACTCAGCAGCCTCTATTCCCGGTGGAGCAAAAGGATTGATACATTCAAATGCTTCAAACTATGCATCTTCTGCTTGATCATTATTGTTTCCTCAACATTGACATATGTTGGTGGAATAATCGGTTCTAATGTAGGTTGAACGTTTAATGTAGGTTGTGTATTTTGTTGTTAAAGATTATCATAGAGAGAGAAAGACTTGGATACACTTTGGTTTCTTGCATTGAAGTATTCTTTGTACATAGGACTAAATAGTAATTCTAGCTCTTGTAATGATGTATATGTCTCCTCTTCTGTAGGAACATCATTTGGAACCACCTTTGAACTTGAATGTTTATTGTTGTGGTCTTGAATTCCGAATTATGTTATGTTATGAATAGAAGTCTTTTGTAACTGAGGCACGGGGCCAGAGTTATCATAATCTGACACCTTTTGTCATTGAGGATCGAGGTTTGAATTGTTATGATCATATGTCATTTGTCGTTGGGGAACGAGTGTTAGGAATCAAGAAAAGACTCGGTCACTACCAATATATGATTTCTTAGCTCGTAGTGTAAATATTAAATAGATAAGTAAGGAATAGGGCCGACCCAAGGACTATACATGGAGTCTAAATGCTCGCATCCTACTCTTGTAAGTATAAATACCCTTTCCACACATGGAGAGGGTATTGGTTTTCATTATATATTATTACTCTTTTACTTTCTCTAACTAGAAAACCTTCTATCTCTAGACTTTATACATAATCAATCTTGGTGTATGATTGATACTATTCTACAATTGGTATCAGTCACCATGGGATGATTACGTGTTGATTGTGTGCGTTTTACTTGAAAAAATCTAAGAAAAAAGTATGTTTTAAGCTTATATTTTCAAAAAATAAAGTTGTATAATTTTTTATGTTAAAAATGTTAAAATTATGGTTTTTATGTTAGATATAGCTTAGATATACTTAGTTTTGCAAAACAATCAGGAAAAAACATGAAAATTATGCGTTTTAGGTGTTTTTGTGTGTTTGGACTCATGTGTGTTGTTTTGTAATCCCATGATTTAGTAGGCTTCTTCCCGCGATTTGAGTTCTTAGTCAGGCGGCTTGACTCAAACTTCAGGCGATTTGAATGTTAGTTTAGGCGATTTGAGTAAGTGTTCCCGCGGTTTGAGTAAGTTACTCAGGCTATTTCACTGTTAGTACAGGCGATTTGTCTTAGACTTTCAGGCGATTTGTCTTAGACTTTCAGGCGATTTGACACTAAATCTCAGGCGATTTGTCATAGACTTCTAGTGATTTAAATCTAACATTCCAGCGATTTGAGTCAAGCATTCTAGCAATTTAAGTATTATTTTTCCAGCGCTTTGATCTAGTAAAATCCCCCGATTTGAGACTCTATCTCACGTGGTTTGATCATCTCTTTATGCGATTTGAGTAACAGTTTCTGGTGATTTTATCCAGTATAATCCCGCGATTAGAAACTTCCTCTTACGCAGTTTGATCAATAAATTTCAGGCGATTTGACTCAACGTTTCACGCGGTTTGGTAAACTTTTATCAAGTGATTTGACTTCATATCTTCAGGCAATTTGACCCTATTAATCAGGAGATTTGACTTACTTTCAGGCGATTTGACTGGTTTAATCGAGAGATTTGAACGGATTTTCTTGTGAGCTCAAAACTAATCTCAATCACTTAAACAACAAAAAAAACTCAAATAAAAAACACTTAAAACAACATCACAATTAAATAACTCTCACTAATCATTGAAACGGTCTTATAATATCAATTCACACATCAATCAACTCATTACTTCAACCATGTCTACTATGGTAGAAAATGTTAGTGCAGCACGAGCTGATAACGTCCTCTTATGCTTGATAAGAGTCAGTATAACTCAAGGCAAAGTCGTATGAAACTCTACATTTAAGGTAAGGAAAATGGTAAACAACTTTATTACTCAGCCATGAATGGACCCTTTTAGTATGGAACAGTTGAAGCGCCAGCAACTCCAACTTTACCTCAATCAACAAGACCTATAACTTATGAAGATCTCACAAAAGCAGAAAAGATTCGTGAAGCTTATGAAATAAGAGCGACTAACATTGTTCTTTAGGGCTTACCACCAAATGTTTACAGTCTTGTGAATCATCATACAGTTGCTAAGGAAATTTGGGATAGAGTCAAGTTACTTATTGAAGGTTCAGAACTCTCGTTGTAAGAAATAGAATCAAACTTGTACTATGAGTTTGATACATTTACTTCAAAGAAAGGAGAAGCGATTCACACGTACTATTTGAGATTTGCACAGCTGATAAATAACATGAACACGATTGCAATGTCAATGAAAACACTTCAAGTTAATATGAAATTTGTTAATCATCTTTAGTCGGAATGGAGAAAGTTTGTGACCGATGTAAAGTTAGCAAAAGACATGCACACTACAAAATTTGATCAGCTGTATGCTTATTTGAGGCAACATGAAGCACATGTTAATGAAGTTCATCTAATAAGGCAAAGATTTCCTGATCCTCTTGCCTTGGTTGCCAAGACATACAACTCTCCTCCAGGCTACAACACTCAATCTCAGTATCATCAACAGCTTTCACCAGTTGCTTAACAATTCTATTCACCTCCTCTACAACAGCAATTTATAAAGCACCCGTTAATCATCAATCATATCAACCACAAGTTGTTCATCAAACACCAGTGGTTCATCACCAATCTTACCAAGCACCTGCTCTTCATCAACAATCACCAGCATCATTTCCACAACTGGATTCAGGACTTATAGTACCATCGTTTCTACCCTTTGATGATCTAATTGCAAGTCTTAACAAGGCAAACTATCCTAGACGGTAGGGCCATAGTGCATAATGTTCAGAGGAGACAGACTTAGGGTTATACAGGCAGTGGTGCAAGGGGTAATGCTACAAGTACGGGGGTTAACATAAATACGGAAACTAATATAGCAAATCAGGCAACGGTTATTAAATGCTACAACTGTTAAATGGAAGGTCACATTGTAAGACAGTGTACTAAACTATAAAGGCCAAAGAACTCAGAGTGGTTTAAGGAGAAAACAATGCTCACTTAGGCACAGGAAGCAGGGTTATATTGGATGAGGAACATCTAGCATTGTTAGTAGATGATGAGCAAGAGCTACTACGGGACCAGACACTTAAGAGCTGACAACTACTGCAATATTCCAGACTGATGATCTCGATGCATTCGACTCAGACTGTAATGATGCACCATTAGGAAGTGCAATTCTTATGGCCAAACTCTCTGCATATGATTTAGACATTCTTTTAGAGGTACCAACTCATGACACTTATCAAACTAATATTAGGATTGATCAAAGTGTTCAAGAGATGTAGTATTCTAAACAACCACCTTTTATTAATGATTTAAGTATTGACATAACAAGTGACAACAATGTTATTTCATATGATCAATATATGAAAGATACTGAAATTAAGGTTGTTCAATATACTACTTCTTTTGAACAACAAGATGCAATGATAATGTTTGTGATTGAAGAGATGTCTAATCAAGTAGCAAAATGTAATGAGGTGAATAAGGTAAATAAAACTGTAAATGAATCATTATTAGCTAAGCTTGAAAGATATAAAAAACAAATCAAAATTTTTGAAGAAAGACAAAATTTTAATTTAACAAACCATGAAAAATACATTGATTCTCAAATGCGAGGTATTATCATTGATAGAAATGCAAATTTTGACGATTTTGAAAACCAAATTTAAACGTTTAAATTGCAACTTTCTGCAAATGTTGACAGTCATAAGACTTTGTGAACAACAGTTGATGTTTTGAAAAAGGAAAACAAGAGAAATACATTTAGGAAATAATTGATTTAAAGAAGAAAAAGAATACTCTTGAAAACATTGTTTATAAACAAGGAAACCGTGCAAACAATCCATGTGTTACGAAACCTCAAGTTTTTTATGATGAAAATCACAAAACAGCACTTGGTTATCAAAATCCTTTGTATCTGACTCAAGCTCAAAGAAAACAACCTGCGTTGTATTGTCATCATACAATAGTTAAGAAGAATGATGCATTGTTTGTGTTTGATACTGTAGAAACCTTAAGATTGGCTGAAGAAAGTAAGATAAAAATGAATGCTAAACAAAATGATCCAATTGCGAAAGAGAAAAAAGTGAATATTGTACCAATTGATTATGTTGCTTTGAATAAATTGTCTTAGCATTTGGTTAAGCATTTCGTGCCTCAAAAACAACTATTTGTAGAACAAGCATTTTGGTTACCAATTTCAAAACCAGTATCTGAAAAACCACTAGTTCAACCAGAACCAATTCCAAAGGATATTCCTCACGAACTTCCTTCAATTAGTGTGGTCAAAGATAGTTTTAATAAAATGAGAACTCATGTTGATAATTTTGACAAGGTCATAACTGTCAGAACAAAAGTAACTGGTCAAACTGACGGTACTTGGGGTTTTGAACATATTCGGAGAGCTTTTGAAAAGGACATAATTCCGTTTGTCAAATTTTAAGAGAATTTTTTTTAATGTTTGATCAAGGTCTTGCAAAAGAGATTAACGAAATGAAAGATGTTTTTAATCAAATGGAAACCAAGGTTAACCAATGTTCTGTAGAAAAGAAATATTTTGAGATCGAGAAGAAAGAAATATTCATTGAAAATTATCGTCTCTTGGAGCACATCATTTTTCAAGATGTTATGTGTACTGCAATGCATGCTGAATTTGAACCTAACTGTGTTTTGCTTGCAAATGATAATACTCTTGAATATGCTGAAATGGAACAGAGTTATATTGATGAATACAGTAAGTGTTTGAAACTTGAAGCTGAGCTTTCCAAAACAAAAGATATGGTTGAAAAGGCTGTTTATAATGAACTTTCGAACAAATGTTCCAGACTTGAAAAATGTTGTATTTCTCATGAAATAAAAGTGCAACAAAATCAAGAAAGTTTTCATAATGACATACCCCGCAAAAACCAGGATGCTCCTGATTTTCTTGAATTTTTTGAAATAAATGACTTGAAAGCTCAGTTGCAAAAGAAAATTACAACAATCAACAACTTAAAAGACCGCATTACAACCTTGAAAGGAAAAAGTATGTCTGATTGTATTGTATTCGTCAATAACTCTCGTATGATTGCCCCAGTGATGTATAAATTAGATTTGGAACCTCTTTCTCCTAAACATAGGAAAAATAGGGAAGTTCATGTAGATTACCTGAAACAAACCAAGGAACATGCTGACACCCTTTGTGATATTGTAGAACAAGCCAGAGCCTTACAACCTTTAGATAGTGCTTTAGACTATGCTTGTAAGTTTACAACACGCATTCAGGAGTTGTTAGTTTATGTAAGTGCTACATGCCCTAGTTCAATTAACAAGAGTGAGAAATTGGTTGACATTACACTAATGAATAAGAGTATGAAAGTTAAGTTTGCAGATCCTAGTACAACAATAAGCCACACACAAAATTAGACAGACTCACAACACTCTTAGATTACTAACAAACCTTTATTGACTTCTACAGGAGTAAAGAGTTCTACTAGTGCTAGCGGATCAGAGCCTTTAGATAATACAAAGAAAAATAGGATCACACAAACCTCTAGTAGCAACCAGAAGAATAAAGTAGAAGACCACCTTAGGAGTGTTAAATCTAGTTTGAATAAAAAGAATCATGTTTCTGAATGTATTGCAAGTACTAAACATGTTGTCTTTGATGCGAATTCTAAACTTGTTTGCTCCACATGTAATGAATGTTAGTTTAATGATTGCTATGATATGTGTGTTGTTGATTATTTGAATAATGTGAATAAGCATGAAAAATCTAGGTCTGTCAAGAGGAATAAAAAGAAAGATTGGAAACCTACGGGTAAAGCTTCCACTAATGTTGGACATAGATAGATACCTACAGGACGGGTCTTCACTATAGATGGAAGTAGTTAAGAAAACACCAACTAGTAGAAACAAACAACCAACTAGTAGAAACAAACTAGGGAACCTAATGCAACAACAAGTGAGAGTTTAAGTAGCAAATCTAAGATTGTAGAATCTAGGATTTTTAACAACTTGGAACCCAACCAAAATCGGGGATCCAATGTTTCTAACTATCCATTTTCTTCTCATGTCTAACGCAGGTCATACAGATCGTCCTTTGGTATTTGGACTCGGGTTGCTCCAAGCATATGACAGGACAACGCTCTTAGCTCATTAATTTTGTTAGAAAGTTTATGGGAACCATTAGATTTAGGAATGATCACGTTGTAGCAATTATGGGATTTAGGGATCATCAAATAGGAAATGTGACAATTTATCAGGTTTAGTATCTAGAGGGGCTAGGTCATAACTTATTTTTAGTGGGTCAATTTTGTGATGCCAATCTTGAAGTAGCTTTTCACAAGCATTCATGATTTTTTATGATCTAGAAGGTGTTGATCTACTTAAGAGTTCACGAGGCACAAATTTGTAAACATTTTTGTTAGAAGAAATGATGAAGTCCTCTCCAATTTTGTCTCTTGTCTAAAGCTACTAAGACTAAGTCCTGGCTATGGCATCGAAGGTTGTCTCACTTAAACTTCGGTACCCTCAATGAATTAGCTAAACAAGGTCTCGTTAGAGGTTTACCAAAACTAAAATACGAAAAAGACCACTTGTGCTATGCGTGTTCATTAGGGAAAAGCAAGAAGCACACTTTTAACCTAAGTCTAAAAACTCTATCAAAAAAAAGCTATTTTTGTTGCACATGGATCTTTACGGTCCAATGAGAATAGAGAGTATCAATGGGAAGAAGTACATATTGGTCATTGTTGATGATTATTCACGGTTTACTTGGGTGAAATTTTTACGAAAAAAGGACAAAACTCCCGAGTTCATAATCAAATTTTTGAAACAATTACAAGTTCGTCGCAATGCAACTGTCAGGAATATTCACACAGATAATGGAACAAAGTTTGTCAACCAGACGCTAAAGACCTATTATGAAGATGTCGGGATCTCACACCAAACTTCATTTTCACGTACTCTACAATAGAACGACGTTGTCGAAAGACGGAACCGGACTTTAGTGGAACCTGCTCGCACAATGTTGATATTTTCAAATGCACCATTATTTCTGTGGGCATAAGCAGTGGCAACCACTTGTTATACTCATAGCCGTTCTTTGATTCGTTCACGTTACAACAAAACACCTTATCAGCTTCTACATGACTAGAAAACTCGACTTAAAATATTTTCATGTCTTTGGTGCATTATGCTACCCAACCAATGACAGTGAAGATTTAGGTAAGCTGAAACCCAAATTTGATATTGGTATTTTATCAGCTACTCTCCCGTAAAGAAAGCATATCGAATCTATAATAAATAGACCAGATTAATCATGGAAACGATCCACGTTGAATTTGATGAGCTAAAGCCAATGGCTTCTAAACCATTCGGTTCAGGACTCAAGCTTCAACTTATAAGTCCTGGAACAATAAGTTCAGGACTCGTGCAAAATCCAACTTCCTCAACACCTTATGTTCCACCAACAAAGAAGGCTGGGATATTTTGTCTTAACCCATGTTCGATGAATACTTTCAGCTGTCTCCAAGTGTTGTATCTCGTGCTTTTGCCGCTGCTGCTCCGATTCCTACTGATACAACTGGTACACCTTCATCAACTACCATTGATCAAGATGCACCCTCGGCTAGTACTTCACCAACTACCTATGAAACACAATCTCTAGTTATTCATCCAGGTGTTAAAGAACAAGAAACTAATAACGCATAATTTGATAATGATCCATTTTAAGATATTCTCACTTCAGAACCGAGCTTTTAAGAATAATTATCAAATTTGCATCCATGCAACCAACTAATTGAACATCTTAGCAAATGGACAAAGAATCACCCCTTGAACAATGTAATTGGCAATCCTTCTCGACCAATCTCCATAAGACGCCAGCTATAAACCGATGTCATATGGTGCTACTTTGATGCTTTCTCACTTCAGTCAAACCCAAGAACTATAAAGAAGTTTTGAAAGAATCTTCATGGATCGAAGCGTTGCAAGAAGAAATTCATGAGTTTGAACATCTGCAAATTTGGGAACTAGTACCATGACTAGATTATATCATGCTGATTAACCTAAAGTGTATTTTCATGGTTAAGCTAGATGAAGTTGGGGGTGTATTGAAAAACAAGGCAAGGTTGGTAGCTAAAGGCTTTTGTTAGGAAGACGAAACTGATTTTGAAGAATCTTTCGCACCAGTTACACGCATAGAGGCTATTTGAATCTTCGTCGCAAATGCCGCCCATAAGAATATGGCAGTCTACCAAATTGATGTCAATACTGCATATTTGAACGGAAAGCTACGAGAAGAGGTCTATGTTAGTTAACCTAAAGGGTTTGTAGATCAAGACCATCCCAACCATGTGTACATTGTTAGAAATAAAAAAATAATCTACTTAACACTATTGTAAAAGTGAAGGGACTAATTATGTTAAGTTAGAAAAGTTTCGTAACCAAGATGGCTATCAAAAAGGGAATGTATTTATGCCATGTTTCATCTAATTAAAAGGCAAGTTAGGTAATTTCTCTCTCTAAACACACACACACTAATTACACCTTGATTTACACACACTAGTCTATCAATCAAGATCTTATATGCTTAATATCTGGTATCAAGAGCCAGTGATTGCAGATTAGTGCTTATTCTTAGTGTTTGATTGTGTTTGTGAGATTGAGAATTTACTTATTTATGCTTATTAGTTTATTCTGTCAACTTATTTAGTCGAGATTTTGTGCTTATTGAGTCTAATGATCAGATTATATTGCTTAAATAGGTGATTCATTTCTGTGCTTATTCTGATAAAATTTGTTTATTTCTAGTGCTTATTCTGATATTTGAGTGATTATTTTCTTAAAATTGCTTATTCAAAGCTTACTTGAAGTAACACGCCCCGGACCCTTATTCCGCTGCGACCCAATTTGGGGGTGTTACAAATCGTGCTTATATGATTTAGCTTCTTTGCTTAACCGCCTATTCAGTTTTTTTCTGCTTATCTGCTTATTCAGATCCACGGTGCTTATCAATTTAGTTTTTCTGCTTATTTCATGCTAAACTATGCATATTTTGCTTAAAAACAGCTTATTTTCAGATCTAGAAGTCTATAACAGATTTATAACTGATTTTGTTAAGTTTGACATTCATTTGACTCTTTGGTCAAACGGTCAAAAACGCGTTTCTAATAACTGTTTCTGTGCGAAATAAGACAGATATATATTATGCGAAATAAGTAGGGCGAAATATGACACAAGATTAAGTGTGCGAAATATGACAGGTATAAATTTCTGCGAAATATGACAAATTCATGAAATAAAACTCTGTCCAATTTTTTTATTCTTTGCTAAATATGTCTAAACATATCTGTGCGAAATATGTCTGAACATAACTTTGCGAAATATGACAGGTGTAACAAATGTGTGAAATATGACAGTTTTATAAAACAAAACTCTGTCTGATTTTTATTAACTGTGCGAAATATGTTTCTGCAAAATATGCACTCAAATAGATCTCGGATCTTCTTTCATGTTTACAGATAGATTTCAAGACCATTACAGATCTAGAATAAGAAAGAACAAATCATCACAAATCTGTAACCATCACAAGCAACCTAACATCTAACATCAAACCCTCTTCATCAACAACAAATCGGACTCGATCTAACACCCATCCTCCTTATCAAACAAACAAGATCCACAACTACTCGTTTAAAACAGAAAAAATAAAAGATCTCAGCTTGGTTTGTTTCGTATCTCTTAAAAGATTTAGGGATCTAAAAAGATTCTCAAAATAATGAAAAAAACCAACTCATCATCAATCTTGTTGAAGACTTTATAACACCCCCAAAATGGGTCGCAGTGGAATAAGGATATCCGGGGCGTGTTACTTCTCAGATCAATAGCACAAGATATATAAGAACAACGAAAAGTCGTTTAAAATGGTACATTAGATTTGATAAAAGACTTGTTACACAAAGCATACAGCTTTACTTGTTCAGTGTTTGATATTACAAAGATTGACAATACATTTCCCAAAACATATTACATCCAAATCTTTAGCGTGATAACCAAAAGTGTCACCAATGTATCCCTGGCACCTCGTGCCTATTGACCACTTGAAAACATTGCTTTAAAAGGTCAACAAAAATGTTGGTGAATTCATAGGTTAGTAAATTATAATATGCAGGACCGCAAGACCTTCCCTGTGATAATGCAACAGATGCAGACGTCACAAAATCCAATTACGTTTTCCTAAGCTCATGACACTGAAGCTCGACAATTATATTCGCAATAATAAATATTGCTATTCTGCCCGATCAGATGTTCAACCCTAAACATCCCAAATCCGACATGCTATAACGTTCGTTCCCGGTGATAGCTAATCACCCGAACGGGGAGGTCAATCCCAAATAGATCTATTCATAACATTCGCGCTCACATAATGTAATTCACAACTACATCTATGCAATTGACAGTTCATGATAATGGGCTCAACTTGGGTTATCGCTACTTAGGCAAACACATAATCAATATAAAATATACACTTGCGTCCAATTTATAAAACAAAGCATGTTTCCACCCCAAAGTTATAAATCATTGAAATCGTAAAAATGTGGGGCTATGAACTCACCTTGAGTTACTGATAATCCAAATATCACAGATAATGCGTCACGCAAATCGTTAGATGCAACCTATTTAAATTAAGGTCGTATAAGTGCTAAGCATGGTAATTAACATCTACCATATACAATTCTACATAGCTAGATCACCATCTAATTGTTTTGGTAAAATTATGTTTAATAAGTTAAAACGTTTATAATTACCGTTTTAGCAAAACTGACGTAACTTTCGCGTTTCAAGTCCGTTTGAGGCGTTTCTTGCGCTCACGTTTTCGTATTAAGACGAGTTATCAATATTTGACATTTTCAAAATTTGGACCTACTGGTGAACAGTAACTTTTACTGTTCACACCAGATCATAAGTTTACTTATATTGTTTTTGTCGTCGTAAAACCCGTAAACGTCGTATTTTATTCGTTATAGCTCCGTTTTTAGCGATTCTTTCGAGTACGTTCTCGTAATTGAAAGTTCTATCAATTTATGAGGTTTACAAAAATAAAATTTTCTGTCATGAATAGTAACTTTTATAAAAATTGTTTTATAAAAGTATTAATTGTCGTAACTCGCGAAATTCATAACTCATTCGTTGTTAATTGAAAAATTACGATTCTTATCATTTTGGAATCCTAAAATATGTGTAATCTGTTAAAAATACTAAACTTGCTGTTTTATATAATTTTTATAAATTGTTTTATAAAAATTCTTTTATAAATCCGTTTATTTATCGTATAACTTGTTTTCACCGTATCTTTTTCGTTATTTATCCGTTTTTCAAGTTTCTTACATGTCCGGATTCGTCTTGAGATGTAGTATTTTATAAAAATATAAAATAAGTATATTTATTTTTGAATTTTGGATAGAAAGTTTGGATCACTTTCTTAAGTCCATATTTAACTTTGTTTTCATACTTTTAACTTTGTAACTTTACCACAAGTCTTATATACCACATATGTTATATGTGTTACATATAATCAGTCCATTAGTCCCATATATTGTCCAAATGTCCAAATTTACAAGTCCACAATGATACTTACAAACCATAACTTTATTATGTAAACTTTATTTACTAGTTTTATACATGAACCTTTTATACATTAATTAAAGGTGTACAAGGGTTATACTTCCAATTTGACCTTATTTTAGTATTCATATAACATAACCAAAAGTCCATAAACAAGGTTAACATGTCATTTATCATACTTTTACTTGAAACATATTAAGTGAACTTTTAAAATCCTAATTTGTATATAACCATTTTATACTAAATCAACATGGTATATTACTTATATGTCCATTCTAACATGATATCACTAATATCATAACATGTGTAAAAGTGTACAAATCCATAACCACAAGTAAAAACTCTTTTTACATGATTAAAAAGCCCTAAATGGTGATTTCACTACATAACATCATATACACATATAACCATGAAAATGAAAAGTTAAAGGCTTTAGATAACCTTAGTGAGATGATATATGATGATGAGAAATAAGTGCTAAACCCTTGTTTAGACTCAAAACCAAAGCTTGCAACAATAGAAACCCTAGATTTCCAACTAAAACCCTAGCTTCCCTTATCTTGATAACTACTTGCAAATGGTTAGCCAATGCTTGGAAACATCTTAGAATATCTTAGGAATGATGTATGTAGGTGTGTATAGGTTGTAAAATAATTTGTATGAATTGCTTAAAGGGGGTGTATGTTTGCCGTGGGCATATAGAGAGAAAGAGGGATAGTTTTTGCCCTTTGATAAGTGTTAAGTGTTGTGTGAGTTTCTCTTACAAGTATACTAGTGTTATATGTGAGCTAGGAGGGTCAAAAGATGCAATAGTGGTCAAGAAAACATATGGAGGGTCTTAAGGAAGACTATGGACTTGTCTTTGGTCAAAGGAACATGAGATGGCTATGTTTAATAACTAGTTGATGTACAAGACCAAGTGGTGAAGAAAATGTGTGCCTAATGTCTATTATTGTTGTTGTAGACGTGAGCTAGGGGGGAGAAGGTCTTCTAGAAGCCTTTTGCACTTAACTTAATATTTTGTATCATATATTAAAGTTACAACTTGTAGCTTTTATATAAAAGGTGTTTACTTGCAAGGATTTTGTGTCTTGGTTTATTTCCTAATGTACAAAGTGTAAAGTAATATTAACTTGGATAAATTTAATAAAACTTTGAGTGTTGGGTACAATCGTGGGTATTTGTTGAAGCGTAGATTAATTAACGTGGTTCCGGGTATGTCTAAACGTACTTTATCGCGAAACGTAATAAATTTACGTAACCAATAAAAATAAATGAACAATGACCATAATTATTCTCAAAATAATTATGTAATACTTGATTGATGTAAACGCTTAATTGTTTGGTGCCCGTTTACATTGAACGCAAATTTTTAGCTTACGCGATTTTACTTAATACATGAAATTACAAGCAAACGCGTACGACACTAAAAATAAATAGTAGATTTATCGACGTCGTCAATGACTTGAAAACACGGGGTGTTATAGACTTCCCCCGTTAAACGAGCCTTGTCCTCAAGGCTCACGATGCAGCACTTGACGACGGTGCGGTCTTGGTGAAGAGGTGTGGGTATTTCTTCTTGAATTGGTCTTCACGTTCCCACGTGAACTCAGGACCTCTCTTGGAGTTCCATCGAACCTTGACTAATGGGATCCGGCTTCGCTTCAACCGTTTAACTTCACGGCCCACTATTTCTACTGGTTCCTCAACAAAATGAAGCTTGTCATCAAGATGAAGTCCATCCAACGGAACGGCTAATGGTTCGTCGGCATGACACTTTTTCAGGTTGGACACATGGAATGTATTATGAACTCTGCTCAGCTCTTCAGGAAGCTCGAGCTTGTAAGCAACCTCTCCAACCTTTTCTAACACCTTGAAAGGTCCAACATACCTCCTTAATATTTGGCAAATACTAAGCTTATATCTTTGGTAACAAATCTTAGATTATTTGAAACATATTAATAAAGATAAATAGATCTTAGATTTTTGTTCAACTTTGGTAACAAATCTTGATAGATTCTTCGTATGAACAAGTGTCTTCATAGATCTTTGTGAAGTCTTTACTTCTTTATTTTTCGAATATTATAAACAAAAACCTCAACAAATCTGTTGGATTTTTTTGTCAAAATTCGTTCATAGAACAAGAAAGACATAAGAACATGAAACAAAAAGAACCTACTTGTGCATCATGTGTTCATAGCTAAAAAGTTTGTCTTCTTTTTATCTTGTGTTTAAGTTTTATGTTGTGCAATAAGAAGAAAGAAATATTGTAATCATCTTTGATTAAAGAGTTGGTTGCGTGTGTTTGTATAACAAAAAGGGGATTTTTTTTGTAATTGTGTTTAGTGTATGAGTTGGTGTCTGTGATGGGGGCGTTTTGTTTGATATAATGAAATTTAGGGTTAGGTCATTTCAAGTTAGTTGTTTATATATATATATATATATTAGTATAGGGTTTGTTGTGGGACACTTAATGTGTGTCTTGGGCTTTATATCTGATTGGGCCGGATCATATTGCATAGACAAAAATTTGTGTAGTGTTTGGACGGGTAATTTTTTTAATTGGACGAAATTTGTGCAAATTGGACTTGAAATTGGGAAATTCTGATTTTTGATAGCATAAATTTTAGTTTACGGTTTTAGTTAAGGTAAAAAAAATCGTTTGTGTGATATTGTTTTGTGGTGATTAATTACGCGTGTTTATCGGATAACTCATGGATTTTTTTGTGGAATTTTTCAAACGAGTGGGGTGAGTCAGAGTTAATTAATTGAGTTTATCGTATAAAGAAAAGTGTGAAAATTTTGAGAAAGAAAACCAACAATTGCAAATCAAGGTTTGGTCTCTTTGGGATAATGACAAACAATATATCAAAAAGATTAAAGAACAAGAGGATTTAATTGAGACGATGAGTGATCAATTAACCAAGGAGAAAAACACTATTCAGATCAAACAAACGACAATTTTAGAGCCAAAAGAGTGTCCACGTAAAAAGGATTCTAAAAATGAACATTTGAAGGCAAAGATTGTTGATTTTATAACGGTTCAAAATCTTCGAGTGCAATTTAAGGAACTTCAGAGTGAAAATGAACATTTAAAGTCAAAAGTTGTTAATTTTATAACGTTTCAAAATCTTCAAGTGCAAGTTGAGGAACTTAAGAGTGAAAATGAAGGTTTGACATTTTCTGTTTAAAAGCTTACTAAGGCGCATGAACTTGGGAAAGCAAATTTGAAACAAAGAGATGAAAAGATTTCTGCTCTAAGTAAGAAATTGCGATTGTAAGAAGAACAATTTGAGGTATTTCATGAGGTACAATATGAGTCTGATTCAGATGTCTTTTATGACACACATAATAACTCAGAAAAGGATTTGATTTTGAGTTTGCAAACATAATTAAAAGAAACTGCTGAATTGGTCATATGATTTTCAGATGATAAATATTGTGCTTTAAAAGAAATTAAGAGCTTAAAAGTTGAAATAAAAAGTTTGCAAACTGAAAATCAAGATCTACAATCTAGAGAATCTGAGTTGCATAATCTTGAAAAAGTGTACGAGACTAAAGAATATGTGTTGTTAAAAGATATTGATCAAATGAAATATCAAGTTTTGGAACTTTTAGAGAAACTTAAGAGTTTAGATCAAGAGATGAAACAACAAATCATTCTTTTTGAAGAAGACAAACGAATGTTTCTAGCTAAAAATGAATTTCTTAAAAAGTGTCTTCTTCGGTGCAAAAAGAGTATAATAATTTGTTAGCTTCAAAGGATGTTTTAAAACAAAGACTTGAAACAAAGTTTAAGTTTTTAAAAATGATAATTTTCTTGAGAAAATGATTGAAAAGATCAAGAAAGAATATGAATTAAACTTTTTAAAGATTTCCATTAAAATGTTTGAGACTAAGAATTTGAAACTTGTAAAGGAAATGAGGGATAAAATAAAATGTTTTGATGAAGACAAAAAGGTGTTTGAGAATAAGATTTCAAAGTTGGAAAATGCTTTAGCACAACGAGTCAAAGATTTTGATGATGTCAAAACTGAGCTTTCAAAAAGAATTGATAAATTTGAGACGTATTTTGCAAATCTTGAAAAAGAAAATGCTTTATTAAAATCGCAGTTGGCATCTCAAAATTATACTTCGTTGCAAAATGAAAACAATGATTTGACAACATCATATAATGTGTTGAAAGAGAAATATGAAACTGATTATGAAAAACTTGAAAAAGAGAATGATGCTTTGAAAATGCATTACAAAATATTGTTTGATTTAATAAAACAGAAAAATGTTTATTCTCAAGTTTTCACAAAATCAATTCCAAAAGTGAATGTTTTGGAAAAGATTTACACGGGTAAATCTTCAAAATCAATTTTGAAAAAGGTTTCTCAATTTACTACTTATTCTTAGCAAAAAGATAGGAAGTATTTGAAGAAACAACATTTATCCAAAACATTTACTTCTCAAAATCATGTGAAAAACGAATGTTTAAAACAAATACTGAAAAGAAAGGAAAAAATTTCCAAACCGTTCAAGTATTCAAGAAGTGAAATGTTTTCAATGCGTAAAAGAAATGATTCAGTTTTGAAAAAGGTAAAAGATGTAAGTTTTCCATTCATTTCGAAAAGAATTTTTCAAAATGTAACACCGAGTTTCAACAATAAATGGAAATTTTTGTCTTCCTCAAGGGTTAAAACATCGAATGAAACATCGGGTTTCATAACGGTGTTGACACCTTTAAAAAGTCTTAAAACTCCAAATGAAACATCGAGTTTCTATAATTCAAAATGGAAAAATAAGAAGAGTTTTAAATCGCCATTGATTCCAAGAAAGCTATTTCAAAATGAAACACCTGGTTTCAAATCTCCTTGGAATTCAACTTCTATGCATCAAATTGACACAACTTACATTTGGTTCTCCAAATATGATAAACCTGTTAAGTGGGTACCAAAAGTTGTTGTTTAATTTGATAGAAAATTCAAAAAGATTATGTTTTACAAAAGTTTTAGAAAATAAAAAAAAGATTTTCTTTTATACAAAATTTAGAAAAGACAAAATGATTTTCTTTTATACGAAACTTTATAGAAAATACAAAACGATTTTTGGTTTTTGTAATGGCTTTCATACATATTTAGTATGAAACTCGAGCTTAAAATGATGGCTTGTAATCAATTCGGATTACACACCGAGCTTCAAAGAAAAGAAGGTGTACGCTTCAGTACATCTATCTTTGAAAAAGAAGAGAAGTCTTCTTTGACTTGAGTCATTGATAAATATTTTTCAAAATTTTATGTGGTACTTAAATGTTGAAATCGAGCTGTCTAAAAAGTCAATGATGTCAAGTCTGATGAGTTACAATCGATTAGAATTTTTAAATGTGGTACTTTAAAGAGAAAATTAATTTTAAAAGGTCTTCAAATCGATGTAATATTTGATTGAAAAGTGTCTAAAGAAATAAAAGACTCGGAAGTGCAAAGAGGATCTCCCTTATAAAGTTTTTATCGAAGATATGGTATTTTTCAAGGAGGAGTATCCGTTCAATTATTTGATGAAAAGTTTTTAAAAAGTCAAGGAAATGGTAAATTGTTTACATTTCATCTTAACATATCTGTATTTTTGCGTTTTTAGCTTTATGTTAAAAATGTTTATAGGCATATGTTAAGGGGGGGTGTCTTTACGATGATTGAAAACTTTCAAATATCAAAATTTTCTTCTTTATTTGTTGTTAGTGAGAATGATGAAAAACTGAAAGAGATATTTGTAAGAAAAAATAGAAAGAGAGAATTAAGAAATCGTATACTTTAAAAAATAAAAGTATATGTCGCATGCTTCAAAAGCAAGAACAACACATGAAAAGAAAAGAGAAAAGTATGCAAGAAAAGAAATGCCACCGCATACGAAAACAGACATAGTGCTTGTTCTAAATTCTCTTGATATTATCAAAATCTCATTAAATGATTTCAGATTTTCATCATGGTTTTCACAAACATTCTTTCTAAATGAATTAAATTGGCGTATGTTGATTAAATTGCACAGTGTGATTTAGTTACTCTCAAATACTCCTATGATCTTCTAGAACCGGAATTGATCTACCCCGGATTCTCCTTCCAATTTAGGAAAGTTAGGTCTAGGTGATGGAGTTTGAGGTGTAAATCAACATGTTATGTATGCCAAAGGGACTTAAGAGATAAAGTGTTGAATGAAAAAGAATGAACGAAAAATGATAAAGATGTCAAAAGTGTCAAGAATATGATGAAGAAGAATCGAATGATAAGCAATGCAAAAGTTAGAGTTGAAAAGTGAGAGGCTTATAAGAATAGACGAAGGATTTTTCTTCTAAACTAGGATAGATATCGGGTCAACTCATATGCTATTGGATTTCATTTGTTGATTTTTGGTATTGAAGTAGACATGATAGACCCAGTGATGCAAATGCACAACCCCTCCTAGCCACTCAAGTACTTCTCAAAAAGTATTTGTTTCATTCTTACAGAGATTTAACGCATAATCTATCGACTTCTCATTCCAAGAATATTGGTTTTAAATAAAGGACATTTTGCTCCAGTCCTTGCTTACTAAAAAGTACGTTTGTATTAAACATCAATAATACAAAATGGTACATAAGTATATGTCTTCGTGACATTTGCATGTCTTCGTGACATTGCCAAAACATTATGGCGTGATACTATTAAATATTATTCACGATGATTGAGTGGAAATCCTACTAGTGCTAATGTCATGCCAACGCTGAACGTAGGTCACTCATTTGAAAATGATTGCTTAATGATTCAAATAAGTGTTAGCTAGTAACCTATATGATCTAGTGGTTATGTGTTTCCTAGGGTAAAACAACATTAAATTCACGAGATCAATGCTTCTTTGGATTTTATGATCATATTTCCACATCCTTATCATCGAGATACTGATTTGGTCATATTTTTAAAATAACATTCATCGGGAATTTTTAAAGCATGATCTTGTGATGTATGAAAATATATAAGTATACATGGGGAGAAGATACAAGCTTAGTATTTTTCGTATATAAGAAGGGGAGAAGATATAAGCTTGGAAATTAAGAGATATATCCAAGTATATAAAGGGGAGATGATATAAGCAAGAAAATATGGGACAAATCAAGATAATGGGCAAAACGAAATTAAAGTTTAAGGAAATCATTGTATAAGTAGTTTGATCGAGAAGATATATTTTATCTTCATGATTAGTGAGGATTAAAGGAAATGAGAGAAAGCAAAAACAGAATGAGAAAATGTATATATTGTTGGTGAGGATTGAAAGAAAAGAGAGAAAGCAAAAACAGAATGAGAGATATTTTGTTATTTTCTTTTTTATTGATATGTTTCAAGGTTACATCATTAAATGTGTAGAATAAGCTGTAGTGTTTCATCAAGCTTAAAGATCAATCAAGATAGCCAGTTCAACATTTGCATGAGATTACTTCAACAATATCAACATCGTCTTCAACAACAATTCATTCAAAAAAAAGTCTCCACAATCAAGATCACTACTTCAACATTCAAAAAGATGGATATGTGATTGAGGGGGAGCTTAAAGATTATGAAGATTCAAGGATAAAGTCATGTATTCAAGTCTTCTACCAAGAATTACTCAATCAATATCATCTTATTTAAAATCGTTCGTCAGCAACATTATGTGATTAAAATCTATCTTGAAGATCAAGATCAAGAGCTAAAGATTTCATGCAAGCTTTTAAAGATTCAAGTTGCTAAAAGAAGATCAAGATAGCTTTTGAGAATGTTGATTTTGAGTTTGAAAGTAGAGTTAATACCTTCAAAGACAAAGAAAGTACTACAAGGTCATCCTTAGCTTTCATGGAAGAATTCTTAGTGTTTTTGAGCTTTAAAGAAAAAGAAAATGACTGACTACTTCAGAATAAAGTGTTCATGCATAAGGAAGAAGTCATCATCAAAAAACACAATAAGGATAGCTCCAAATTAGATCATTTAGGGGGAGAATGTTAGAAATAAAGAAATAATCTACTTAGCACTATTGTAAAAGTAGAGGGACTAATTGTGTTAAGTTAGAAAAGTTTAGTAACTAAGATGGCTATAAATAGGGAATGTATTTATGCCATGGTTAGTTGTAACAATTTCATCTAATTAAAAGGCAAGTTAGGTAATTTATCTCTCTAAACACACACACTAATTACACCTTGATTTACACACACTAGTCTATCAATCAAGATCTTATATGCTTAATATACATGTTGAAGAAGGCTCTCTATGGCTTGAAGCAGGCTCCACGTGCTTAGTATGATCTTCTGTTAAAATTTCTACTCTCCTAGAAGTTCTCTAAAGGTGTTGTCGATCCTACACCGATCCTGCTCTTTGTGATACATTTGTTGAAATAATGAGTTCAAAATTTAAGATGTCAATGATGGGTAAAATGTGATTTTTTCTTGGCTTACAAATTTCTCAAAGTCCTAGAGGCATCTTTATAAACCAATAAAAATATGCTATAGAAATACTTAAAAAATACGATATGGATTCTAGTGACCCAGTTGACACTCCAATGGTGGAGAGGACCAAACTAGATGAAGATCTATAAGGAACACCAGTTGACCCTGCTCGTTCTCATGGTATGGTCAACTCCCTCATGTATCTTACATCTAGTAGACCCGATCTTGTATTTGCAATATGCATGTGTGCCCAGTATCAGGCAAAGCCTATCAAAAATCACTTACATGCGGTAAAACGGGTCTTTCGATACCTAAAAGGAACCACTAATACGGGTCTTTGGTATTCGAAAGACACCATTATTGCACTAACCGCTTATGCAGATGTTGATCACGCCGGATGTCAAGATACTAGAAGAAGTACCTCTGGCAGTGCACAGTTCTTGGGTGACGGATTAGTCAGTTGGTTTTTTTAAAGAAGTAAAAGAGTACTGCTATCTCCACTACATAAGCTATATACATTGCCCTCTCTGTATGTTGTGCCTAAATCCTATGGATTCGATCACAGCTGATAGACTATGGGTTTGCATTCAATAAAATCCCTCTGTATTGTGATAACAAGAGTGCAATTGCTCTCTACTGCAACAACGTCCAACACTCAAGATCTAAGCATATCGATGTCAGATATCATTTCATCAAAGAGAAAGTGAAGAATGGTGTGGTTGAGCTCTACTTTGTCAAAATAGAATATCAGTTGGCAGACATCTTCACCAAAGCATTGGCACGGGAAAGATTTAAATTTCTACTCACCCGGCTTGGAATGAAAAGCATGTCTCCAGCAACATTGAAAAGTCTTGCAGGGTCTGATGAAGAGTAATGGTAGACACTCTTCATCTATCCTATGTTAATAATTATACAAACAAAATCACAAAAAGATTTTTCAAATTTTTATAAAATATTTTATAAAGCCAGAGGTGTACCTAGAAGCAGTCTCCTTACCCGCGGGTTTTCCCAAAGGCAGGGGTATGATCTGTCTACATTTCACCTCCCCCATACCCTGCCATGGCAGGATTGGGTATTGTTGTTGTTGTTGTTGTTGTTGTTGTTGTTGTTATAAAACTTTTATAAAAACAAAATTAAAAATAAAAAAATAAAAAAAATACAAAATATGCTTCATGACATATCTTCTGTAATCGATAATATTTATAGCCTTAGAAATGTCATTCTATAATGAAATAAAGCTGTAAATAAAGTTCGAGTAGAAGTTCTAACTATTTTCAAAACATGTCAATGGTTTTCGGTTATTTCAAACTGCAACCCGGTCATCATCTTAAAGGCAAGTATATCGTCAAAAAGATAACTCGACCTCTTAACGGGAAATTCATTTTTCTCGGGTATGAAGTACTTCATGTTCATACAAAGGTTTGTGTATACTTTGCTACACAACCTGGGTTGTCAAAATCAAATAAGTGTACGTGTCAGTGCATTTACTTTTCAAAATAAGAGAAAACTTATTTCATAAGGTGTAAAGTGTTGTCTTTCAAAACGAATCAATGTTTTCAGTAATCATAAAAAGATTTAAAAGATAATTCGATCACTCAAACAATGACTACAACTCTTTAAATAGAAAATGAGTCATTATTCGAGGGGGAGAAAGGTCTAACAAATAATCTTTTAAAACCGTCTTTCAAAATAAATCACGGAATAAACGGATAAAGTTTTGTGATAATGACGGATCACTATTTTAAAGGGAGTTAATTTATTAACTTCAAGGGCTTTGCATGTCATTGTTATAAGCTTTAGGAACTTATTTTTAATTTGTGGCTTAGTAGTTTTAGGCTTAAAATGACAAGGACTAAGTTTGCTATCTGCCCTAAGTTGCATAAGCTTTAGGAAATATGTTCAAGTGAGATGCAAACAACATGATAACACAAGGACTTTTTGGCCAGTTTTTGAAACCTCAAAGATTAACCAAAAAGGGGGTTGTTTGTTTATCATTTCCTAAACACACCCAAATATTCAAACACACACACTCAAACCGCTCGCCCTATATTTTTCCAAGATCAAGAAGTGTTTAATTCAAAAAGGTAAGGATTGCATTAACTTCTAAATCACCTAAACAACATAGGATCAAGTGGAATTGGTTCGGTTGGAATCTAATCACTTATGAACCCTTATTTTGAATTAGGGTTCACATAAATCAAAGTGTGTTAGAGAATGATTAACCATAGGCCATTTGATCCTTAGGGTATCCTTAGGCTAGTGTTAAAATAGTTTAGCTTGAAACAAACACATTTTCTTGCTAGGAATGATTTTAGGCGCGAGTTTGATAAAAAATAATATAGGTTGTGATTGTGTTTATGGGTTTGTGTTTTTTAAGGTTTAGAATAGTCTCCTAATGCCTTAAAGGAAATCTTTTTTGAATTTGGAAGTCACAAATCCAAAGTCGTTTAAGTTTGAGTCGCGGTTTGGTGGCATGGAAAGAAGAATGTATGTTTAAGTGTTCATGTGACTTGAGTTGCAATAATTTACTAGTATAAGCATTCTTGAATCATTCTAAATGTCTTTGAATTTGAAACAATGTGAATTGATCCCTTAGGTTGAGGTTTAGGCTTAGAAAGTGTGTGGTTGTGTGATAACCGGTAATATTTCCAAGGTTAAGTAATATAAAATATTATAGTTTTGTATTTTAAAGTCTTTCGATCTAGTCAGTTTTCCTGATGAAAGCTGAAAAGTTGACTTCTTTTAACTATTTTGCGTAAAAGCATTTTCTGTTTAACAAGGAGTTTGATGGAGTTTTGAATTCGTAAATGAATCACTTTTGATTCATTTTTCTGTTTTAGAGTGGTTTGGAGGTTTTCAGTGCTTTCCGGGAAGTTTTCCCGCGTTTAGCGAAAAATCGTCATGCAGCGTGTACCGGCACGACAGTTTAATCGAGTGTGGAGATTTAATGAAGTTTGGAATGTGTTAATGGGATTATTTATTTAATAAATTCATAATAATGAAATAACATTTAATTAAAACATGAATCGTGAGTGTGAGATTTGAAAGTTATCAGAAAAACGGTTGTTTTCGTGAAATTCGATAAAAGACTGTAACAGTCGTAAAAAGGTGAAATTTTGGGTGACTATAAGTTGTCAAGCCATATCTTGTTATTTGAATTGTTTTTAAATGGATGAGCAAGGTTCGGTTGAGTTTTGTCAAAAATTCATGTTTTCGGTCCGGGGTCGGCTGATAACGACTCAAAATGGATTTTTGTAGCAATTTAATGTGATAGGTGTCGTATGAATAACCTAGGTTTATGGAAAAACGATTTTAAACACAATGAGAATGATAAATAAGTTTGGTTGACGTTTTAACTAGATGAAAATTGAGTTTTTAAGTGATCCGGCACAAAAAGGATGACCCGAGGCCTCCTAGGATGCTTGGACGCATATATTGGATAAGATGGGACAAGAAGGCTAAAATTTTGCTAGGATGTTCCCTTGGTACACATATATTCCTCCACCTTAATAAATTTCTCATTCATTCTCTCATTTTCAAAATAGCAAAAAAAAACTCTATCTCTCTCTCTCTCTCTATACAAATCGGACGAGCCACAAAAAAGAAAAGAAACAAAGATTTTGAAGACTCTCTCAAGAACA
>BQNB010068162.1:0-33939 GCA_026074375.1 Tanacetum coccineum
GCTCTACCAGACTTAACTTCTATACTAACAGTACTAACTATTTCTATCAGTACTAACTATAACTAACAGACTTAACTAACAGTATTAAGTCTGTTTACAATATTTTCCTAACACTTCTCCAAAACATATGTGTCGTTAATGGATTCAGGTTGCTCAGAATGTCGTCTCACATTGGCAAACACATCATTTTCATCATGTTTTTGTACCTATTCCAATGGCGTATCAGTAAAACTTGATTCCGCAGGTGAGACCTCCTGAATCTTTGCCATGTAACTGTAATGTGCTTCCAATTCTTGTTCGTCAATCTCTTCATTCGTGTCTTCTAGCCAATCAGCTTGCTCAGCTTGAAGTGGAACACCTTGTTTAGCTTGTTTGCACATCATCATCTTCTCCTTGTGATACGCGTAGTCTTTAACCCGCTTTGGCTTCCTGCATTCCTTTGCATAGTGCCCATATCCCTTGCAGTTAAAGCACTGTATCCCAGTCTGTTGCACTACCTGACTGCCTACTGTTTCCTTAGCCCCAGCAACTGTCATTGTCCTTTGATTCCCAAACTGCCTTGACTGATTGTCATTGTTATACCTTGGTGTGGTATCTTCAGTCTTGTTCCTGGAGTTTGAAGAAGTTCGAAGGTTGTTGTTGGTAGGTTTGTACAGCTTCTTGAAGTACTTAGCAAGGAGTGCCAAGTTCTTTTTCATATCCTTATCCCTCCGAGCTTGTTCTGGATCACTGTCTTCCTCAGAAACGGACTCAGATTGAGGAGTAACTGGTTTGGCGATCTCTTTGCCTTTGTGTCTGGTAGACGCACTTGGTCGTGTGGAAGAAGATTGCATGTATGATGGTGCATTCGATCTTTGAGGTTTTGGTGCCTGATAGTAGTTATCTGAATATGGTTGAGCAGCCGCAAGAAGTGCTAATGGATTTGCACTTCTGGCTAATCTCTCAGAACGGATATCATTAACTTCGTTTTGAAACTGCTTCAGAACGTCAAACAGCTTGTGATATGAGACTGTGTCTATTTCCTGTCTCTGCTTGACAACCGTCACAAATCTTGACCATTCTGGTTGAAGTTGTTGAAGAAATTGAACATTCACTTGCATTGGTGAAACTTGCAAGTTGTTCCTTGTCAACTCATTCATCAGTTTATAAAACCGGGAGTAATAAGACTCCATGGATTCTCCATCTCGAGAAGTAAATTTTCGCAAATTCCCAAAATAATTGGTCCTTCACATCTTGTACGTTCAACGATTCCCCTTGGTGTAGCCCTTTCAACTGGCTGTCCACATCCCTTAGCTGTGGTACCATGCATCAACAGTTGAGTAAATTTTCATCCCCAATACCTAGTCAGATTCAAGAAAATACTTCCTTTTCAGCTTGAAAGTAAGTTTGTTCTCCTGCTGTCATGTTATGTATTGTCCTCTAACTTCTTCATGTGCAGCTACTGGTAGAAAGTTTTCTCTGCATGCTTCACTGCGTAGCAATGAGTAAGTTCGTAGGGTAAATATGGACCGTCAAAGATGGCACTTCCCTTAGATATCTTCACCATTCGATTAAAGTGTCAAGGTATCGTAGAAAACGACGAATGCCACTGGAATATCTCACTTGGTCGCAAGCATCGTGGACCTCTTTTGAACCACCAGCTGCCATTATATTGTTAGCATTTGCTATCTGTGGAGGATTGTTAACTGGAGTAGACCAAGATTGAATGGAATAGTTATGAATTATGAAAGTCTAAAGATTTTGTTGGATCTGAAGTGGATATTATGATTGAATTCTGTGGTTTTGTAAGCAATTCACGTTCACGGATTTTAACACGTCTATGATTAAAACCGATGAATGAATTAAGGGATTTTACAGAATCAATAAGAAAACCGTGAATGATTTGATGGCGGAATCAGCGCGAAAAATTCCCAAAAAAAACTGAAAGTGTCAATTCATAGAAAACAAGCTTTTTGGCCTCGAAAATCCCTTAACCTGCTAAAGGGTGTTACGCGTGATCCGTCTCGTTTTCTCTCGATTTGAGAGCTCAACACGGGCCTGAAACAGGAGTTACGATCAAAAGTTATGGCCGTTTTACTGAAACCCTTTATCGTCACAAACAAAATTTCGTTCGTTTATCCCAAAAATAATAACTCGTTCGATCAAAACTTCCGCTCGTTCGATCCGCTTCGTTCGACATCCGCTCGTTCGAAACTCGCGTCGTAATTCGAATCGCCGATCGCTCGTTCGATCACGCTAGTTCGATCGCTCGTTCGATCACGCTAGTTCGATCACCTAGTTCGATCACCTAGTTCGATCACCTAGTTCGATCCCGCTCGTTCGATCACGTAGTTCGATCACCTAGTTCGATCACCTAGTTCGATCACCTAGTTCGATCCCGCTCGTTCGATCACGTAGTTCGATCACCTAGTTCGATCACCTAGTTCGATCCCGCTCGTTCGATCACGTAGTTCGATCACCTAGTTCGATCACCTAGTTCGATCCCGCTCGTTCGATCACGTAGTTCGATCACCTAGTTCGATCACCTAGTTCGATCACCTAGTTCGATCCCGCTCGTTCGATCCAAACTTTTGTCGCTCGTTCGATCGATACGATTTTGCACTCGTTCGATCCAAGCGTTTTGGCACTCGTTCGATCGTTCTTCACGAAAATTTCCGCTCCTTTTTTTTTCACTCGTTCGTTGCCAATGTTTTGCAACACCCAAAATGAGCCACGAGATATAAATGCTTACCGAATGCCACAAAGAACCCAACGAAACTGCCGAATCCGTATAAGCTTATCACAACTAAAAAAAATCACGAAATCCACCCGAGGCGATTGATACCAATTGTAGGAACCGATTTAATTCACTTCATAACACGAAACACGAATCAAGAAACTAGAAAGAAGAAAAGAGATAGAGAGAGAGAGACGAAATAGAGAGAGAGGAGATAGAGAGTTGAGAGAGAAAAGAAAATTTAGATTTTTAGAATTAGATATTTTTGAAAAATAAAATATCTATATATATATTTAGATATTTAGAAAATATCTAAATATATATATATACCCCTACACATTTAATGAGAACGAAGCGCGGATATTTAACTATGACCGCCCGGGCTCCGGGTTTTGCTTGGGATTAAACGCCGAAAACATATACAAATATTAGATTAACTATCGAGCCCGAACCGATTTTATCCTGTTACACATAACTAATTAAAAGACCAAAAGAAAAGGCTCCATCGTAGAGTGACCGAGCTTCCTTGTTCGACTCAATAAATTGAGGCTAACAATCTCCCCCGAAGTGAGGACTTGAACACGGGAACGAACTTCCTTTATTGACTCAATAAAATTGAGGCTAACAGAGTTGATCTCGAATGCACAATTTGCCAATCTCTTAAAATTGAGAATGAAAAACTCAAAGAAGAATCCACTAGATTAAATAAATTTTAAAAGAGTACACATTGCTTAAATGAAATGTTAAGTAGTCAAAAACTCTTCGGTGATAAATTAGGTTTAGGGTTTAATTCATTTGAAGCATCATCTAGTGAAACTAAGGAAATAAAATTTGTGAAAGCTTAGAAAAAGATGTCCTCTGATGGAGGTCCTATAAATATGGGCGTCCCCTAAAGTACCCAGACGGTCCCCAAAATAATTATGGGACCGCCACCAGCAACGCCTGGATCTAAGAAAAGTGTGTCTTTTCAAAAATCTATTTTGGGTCCTAGAGCAAAACACATAATTGTAAACAAAGCCAAAGTTCCCGTTGCTAGTGATAATAAAGTTAAACAATTTTATAAGCCTTTGTCAAAACCTGGAGTTGGATCTTCGAAACCAAACTTTAGATCAAAAACTTCACCTCCTATAAGAGTCAATAATAATTATCCTCGTATCAAAACACCGCAACCAAAAAGGAAAGTTGGTCGACAAAACCAACCTCATGGCTTTCCCGTAACTTGGAACAACTTTCCTCGTCCAAGTTATATGCCATGGAAAATGTGTCTTCCATTTCCACATCCCAACTAATTGAATCAAATGCAAGGGATGTTTAGCACTAACAACTTTGGACCCATGAGATATTGGGGACCAAATGTTTGAGTTATTGTCTTATATAAATAGATATGCCTTGGAGTCGACTTGGAACCCAACGAATGGATTAAAGATAGCGGATGCTCTAAACATATGACGGGTAACCGAAATCTCTTCTCCACTTATAAGGCATACAATGGAGGTAACGTCATTTTTGGTAGTAATCTTCGCGGTAACATCATTGGGAAAGGTACGATTTCTAATGACTCTCTCAATATAGATAATGTAGAACATGTTGATAACTTAGGATTTAACTTGCTAAGTTATAAGGCCCCCAAAAATATGTGAAAATAAGTGTAGAGTAACTTTCTCTGAACATGATAGTGAAATTACTAAGGACGGTAAAGTCATAGGTAGAGGTAATAGGAATAAAGGCTTATATATGATGAAGTTAGGGAATAAGCCTAAAGACAAAATTTATCTTATAACGATTCATGAGAATTCAACATTGTGGCATAGGAGATTAGGTCACGCTAATATGCGTCTCATTCAATCGCTAGCATCTAAGGAATTAGTTAGAAACTTACCTAAGCTTAAGTTTGATCAACATTTTTGTGATGCTTGCAAAATTGGAAAACAAGCTCACGCTAGTCACAAAGCTAAGAATATAGTCTCAACGACTAGATGCTTAGAACTCATTCATAAGGATCTCTTCGGTCCATCCCCGTATGGAGTTACAGAGGAAACCGCTACACCTTAGTCATAGTAGATGACTACTCTAGGTATACTTGGACTAGATTCCTTAAGGATAAAACTGAAGCCTTCGATCAATTCGAAATATTTATTAAGAAAATTAAAAACCAATTAGGATGTACAATAGTGTCAATAAGAACCAACCACGATAGGGAATTTAATAATGAGGTGCAATTTGGAGAGTTTTGTAATGCAAATGGAATTACACAAAACTTCTCCGTTTCATGCACTCCTCAATTAAATGGCGTGGTTGAAAGGAAAAATAGAACACTTCAAGAAATGAGTAGGACTATGTTGAATGAGCAATCGTTCCCACAAAAGTTTTGGTGTAACGTCGTAGATACTTTAACATACATTCTCAACTGAATCCTAATTAGAGCCATTCTAGGAAAAACACCTTATGAACTCTTGAGAGGTAGGAAACCTACTCTTGATTATTTTAGAGTGTTTGGAAGAAAGTGCTTCATTTTAAACACTAAAAACTACCTTACCAAGTTTGACTCAAAGTCATACGAAGGTGTCTTTTTAGGTTACTCCCAAAATAGTAAAGCCTACATCATATTTAATAAACACACTAGGAAAATCAAATAATCACTCAACGTGACATTCGATGAAACTCCTCCACCCTCTAAGAGATCACCCTTGGTGGATGATGACTTAGATGAAGAAGAAGATATTAAGGTTACCGAAAAAAAGAACCTATAAAATGACATTGAGGATGAAACTTTTGAAATTAACGAAATAGTCAATATTAAGGAATCTATGAACCATCCATTAGAAAATGTCATAGGAAACCTTAATCAAAGAACCCTTAGGTCACAAGCCCAACACCAAAGTAACTTTTTTTATTTTATATCAACTATAGTGTAACACCCCCAAAATACGGGTTGCAGCAAAATATTGAATATCCGAGGGTGTTACTTCATAGATCAATAGCACAAGATATGAGAACGTCCACTAAACGTGTCGTTTTAAAAAAAGATACATTGGATTAACAAAATACTCGTTCATTACATAAGCTCATGGCTTCAAACTGTTTGACAATATAAGTAAAGATTTCGGTTTATAACAAATGTTCCCAAAATGTAATACGACCCAAATATTTAGTATTGACTCTCTTCAAAGAGTGACCCCCAATGTATCTGGGCACCTCGTGCCTTATTGACCTGAGAAAAACATGCTTAAAACGTCAACATAAAGTTGGTGAATTCATAGGTTTATGTAATTTAAATTGTAGGACCGCAAGATTTCCAAGTGTATGATTAAGCAACAGATGCAAACATCATAAAAAGTAATTACGTTTTCCTAAGCTCATGACACTGAAGCTCGACGTGTATGAATGCAATAAATTGCCAACATTTGCCCGTGAATGATGTTCTAACCCGCAACATCCCAAATCCGACATGGTATACGTTTGTTGTCCGGCAAACCGGCACAGTGAGCGCTACTCACCCAAACGGGGACGTCAATCCCAAATAGATCTATTTATAACACTCGCGCTTACAATCTAGTAATTGACAGTTCATGATAAAGGGCTCAGTGGGTTATCGCTACTTAGGCAAAACACGTAATCATTGTATAAAATGTACCCTTGCGTCCAATTTGTAAAACAAAGCATGTTCTCACCCCAAAGATGTAAAACATTTAAATAATTGTAAAGCATGGGGCTATGAACTCACCTTAGTAGGTAGTCCCCTGTGAATGATAAATATATCCAAGTATGGCAAATGAATCACACCGTCAAATACCTAAGTAAATACGGCCAGTCTTAGTCTACAAGTTTAGGCTAACGACTTAATGCATAAACTACAATAAATTGCTAGTTTATATATACTGTTATCACTTGTGTGGTGGTGCACATGTTTATTGTATTTGTCTTTACTTGTTGGCTCTTGAGAATACAATGAGGATGGAAGTAACAAGGCTTAAAAGAATATATTGAAACTGATCCGCTGAAAGCCATTCAAGTTATTGTGACATCAAAGCAATAAACATCATTCTCAAGGCCTTCCAATGAAATCTTTGTCTTGTGAGTCACATGTGTTTACAATATTTGGTGAGAAGATTAAACTGCTAATGCAAGGAACGTCGTTAACAAAACAAGAACGAGAATGTAAGCTGTATGATGAATTCGATAAGTTCACTTACAAGAAAGGAGAGTCGTTACATGAGTACTACTTGAGGTTCACTCTGTTACTCAATGATATAAACATCTACAAGATGCCATTGGAGCAATTTCAAGTTAACACCAAGTTTTTAAACACTCTTCCTGATGAATGGAGCAAATTTGTTACGGATGTTAAATTGGTCAAAGACTTGCATACTACCAATGTTGATCAGCTTCATGCTTACCTGCAACAACACGAAAGACATGCAAATGAAGTTCATTTGATGCATGAACGTCACTCTGATCCTCTTGCTTTAGTTGCATCTCACCAATTACCTCTGTCAACTTATCAATCTCATCTACACACTCTCCCGAACTCTCAACTTCAACATCATGTTTCTTATTTCGTATTCATTAGTTTGTAACTCCTTATTCAGATTCAAATTCACCACTAGTCAATCAGCACCTCTTTCAATCACTTATCCATCAAACAAGTACTAATCCTCAGTTCACCACAACGTTTATTCTCCACAATCATCCATCCCACAATTGGAATATGCTCCCACAATGTACCAACATCAATAATCTGAATTTTCCCAACCAGACTCCGGTCTAATTATTCTAGTATTCAGGATAAGGGGTATGATCTAATTGGATCGATCAATCACATGATGTCATTTTAATGCTGTAGTCACCCCCCTATATTCGGGTTTTTTTTTTTATCCTTACAACCACAATCAGCTGAGGACTTCATCAAACCCTCGTAAACAAGCTACCATCTATGATGAAAAGTAACTGTGCAACCTTTTCAGGGGTAACAAATACTTATGCTGCTGGAACAACGAGAATTACACTCCTGTGAGCAATGGAAGAACACAGTCGGATACAAATGACTGTCATCTGTTACAATTGCAAAGGGGGAAGGTTCATATTTCTTAACAGTGCACTATGCCAAGAGAAAAAGGGTATGATAAGGGTTCTATGATATGTGTTGCTGGATTTATGCTTAAGCAAAGTGGTCAAGTTTTAACAGAGGATGGAAATAGCTTTTTTGGAGATCCAGGACTTCCTGACACTACAAACCTCTTCAGACTGTCATTTCAAAAAGGACTGCTTATTTCAAGCCGTTGATCGGATGACTAGACTCTGATTGTGATGAACTTAACTCAGCCAAGAACTGCTTCATGGCGAATCTTCCAGGAATGGGCTCAGTGCACTCACAAGGTACATAATCCGGATATAATCTGACCTATGATTTAATCAATCAAAGTGAGCAGATAATGACGTCTTCTGAACAGTCTAATGATGTGAATCAGACAGAACCTGAAATAACTACGTGATAGCAATTTATTCCTTTTTTCAGTATTGAGGTGAAACACAACTGGAAACGATCCAGAATTCTAACTCTTTTGCTCAAAAGTGTCATAGATATTTTCTATGTTTTGATACAATTAAATAACCCCAAGTGATGGGGGGGGGAACTGCACAATGTTAATCTAGAATATAAAAGTGCCAATAAGCTTTGACTATACGAGGCTTGCAGATATAAAGAAGAGGTTAAGATTTGAAAGAAATCGCAAAAATGTTGAGGAACAGCGTTTTCAGGATCAAATGAACAGTATGCCGAGATTGAACGTCTTAAGCAAACTCTTTCTGAAAAGTTGCAAGAAAAGGAGTCTTTATGGAAAACGTTTTCTGATCTTAAAAATGATTTAAAATTAGAAGAACAAAAGAAATATGATAGAGAAATTGCTTAGAAAGAAAATTAAGCAACTTGATAATATCATTTTCAAAAGAGGTCAATCTGCGCAAACTGTTCATATGATGACTAAATCCAAAATTTGTTATGATCATTCCACGAAACAAGCTATCGGTTTTGAAAAACCTTTCTATCTGAAGAAAGTTCAGGAGTCAAAGCCAAAACTGTATGACGGGAATGTCATTCTTAAAATGGATGCTATTGTGATTCCTGATTCTGATGAGACATTAATGCTTTGTGAAGAGAGTCGTTCAAAAATGCTTTTGAAAGAACAAGATCCAATGGTTGTAAAACATAAAGTGAACACTAAACCTATTAATTATGCTATTCTTAATAACGATTACAACAAACGATTTGTTCGACAATCTGATTTATATAGTGAACATGCCTATTGGAAAGCGACTTCGGTCCCACCTTTAGACCCATCTCCTTCTTCCACAACCAACAAAGTTGAGGTTCCAAAAGAACTTCCTAAAGTGAGTATGGTGAATACTAGCTTGAAAGAGCTTAAACGTCATCTTACTGGCTTTGATCAGGTTGTCAAAGAAAGAACCACTGCCACAGCTATCACCTCGAGGGCTACGTAGGGGTTTTTGAACATATAAGGCTTGTTTGCGAGATGAATTATTTCGTTTATAAAAGAATTGAAAAGTTATCTTAAATAACTTCAATCAATATTTAGTTGATGAACTTGCCGATGTCCAAAACTGTCTTTTATCAAATGGAAACAGGCTGGTACGAACAACAGCGCTCTTGGAGTCCAGACTTTCGAAGTTAAAATGAATCAAGTTTTGAGTGAAAATGAACGAATCTTGGTACAAGCATTGATCTGGATATTGTTAAAAACTGTTGTGAATTTTGTCTGTGAATGAGGTTCTGAAACTAGTGAATGAATGTCAAAAGATTGTTCTCGAAACTCAAGACTGAGCTTCTCAAACAAAAGGATGTTGTTGATATGAAAACTTACGATAAAACTTTGTAAAAGTTTTACAACATTGAAAAAACATTGCATCCACATTTGGAAGCTGATTCTCAACTTATCATGAAATTTTTCAACAGAAAACAGTGTTTTAGATCAAATGCTCTAGTTTTACTCAGTCGGTTTGAAATTAAGTAATTGATGAGCTCAGTCTCAAGAGAAAGGACAAGTCATTGTCAAGTTGAAGAGAAAATATTAAGTCCTTAAAAGGAATGTGGATGATTGTAAAGTCAAAATAGACATGGATGTTTGAGACTATTATACATTGAATTGGATCATAGAGTGACAAAAACTTGTTGCTTGAGATATGGCATTTTGAAAAGAATTATTAAGTACTTTATGATTTCGATTAAACAAAACGTGGATCATTCAAAAGAACAATGTTGCTGCGTTAATCAAACAAGTCATATAAAGTATGGGGAAAATATTTCTAGATTTAAAATGCAAAACTTCTAGGAACAAGGTTTGGTATGACAGCCCTAAAAAATGAATGGTTAGGAAAACTTAAGGAAAAGTGTTAGATAAGGAGGGCTATTGTGACCACTATGTTGATCTAAAATGTCTAAGTAAATGTGGAACCAATCACGCCCAAATTGTTGAATAAAAGGATGCTCACTCTCTTTATTAAGCACATCAGGAAGGAGGCTTTCATCCTTTGGGGATATGTGAACATGTAAAAGCGTATTTATCCTCAAGATTCACTTTTAGAGCTTAGAGTCTTGCATTTTAGGTATAATAAAGTCATTCAGGGAATTGCTTTCCCAATAAGTAGACTTGCCTTGCATCAAACAATTTTGATCCTCAATAGTTGCGGTCACACCAGGATAAATGGACAGAAAGATTCGGTTTGCGAATCACTCAAATCCACAGAAAAAAGACAAAAACAGACGCGACCTCAAACATAGTTTCTTAACAAGCATTGTGTTGCATTTCTAAGGAGTAAGGACTGTTTGCTAGTTGCATAGGGATCACAGCCTTCAGGCGAATCCCGGAATGATAAGATGCAGCAAAACACCCAAGTATAATTGATGTATAAAGTAGAAGCTCACTTAGGACGTTAAATCTAGTTTGAATAAAATGAATGGTACTGTTAAAGTTAATAAACGGATCTGCGTCTGGCAGAATTCCAAGAAAAATGATAATTCGATATATGTCTGTTTTTAACGGCCGATGATGATGTTCTTCTGATAATTTGTATGTTTCTAATTCTATGAATGATGTGAATTTGTGCTATAACTAAGAAGAGAAATCTTAGAAAGGATTTAGAAAACCAACAGAGAAAGTGTTCACTAGATAGGAATATATTTGGAGGACCTACGGTCGGACCTTCACTGTTGTAGGAATTTGCGTGCTTTTCTAACTAGGATTATCCATCTAATGAAGTGCCTTCTAGGAAACCAATAGTTCTAGAATCTGAATCACCCAAACCTGTGGTTAATTTGGTATACTCAAGGAAACCTGAGGAAATAGGAATACTTGAGTCCGTTAGCAAAAATAAGGTTATAAAACCAATATCTGCTAACAACAGGAACCAATAAATCATGGGGATCCACAAAAAACCATGTTTCCATCTACTTCTCTTAATGAATGCAAGGTTGGTGTCAATCGTCCTTTGGTATTGTGGACTCTAGTTGCTCGAAGCAACATGACCGGAGATCGCTCTCAGGATCACCAATTCATCTGTAAATTCTTGGGTACAGTCAATTTCGGAAATGATCAAGGTCCAAAGATAATGGGTTAATGGAGATATCAAATTGGAAATGTTACTTATTTCAAGGGTTTATTTACATTGAAGACTTGGGATAATCTATTTTTAGTGGGACTATTTCGTGATTCCAATCTCGAAGTGGCCTTTCGTAACACACATAGCTTAATTCGCAATCTAGAAGTGTGATTTATTGATGGGATCTCTGAGGGGATAATCTTTATACTCTCACACTTCGGGAATATGGATGGCAGTCCCATTCCCATTGTCTATTGTCAAAGGCGTCTAAAAACAAGGTCTTGGTTATTGGCCATCGACGTGCTATCTCACTTGATCTTTGGTTGCTCATTAACCATCTTGCAAGGACATGGAATTGTACAGAGGTCTCCCTAAGTAAGTTTTTGAGAAAGGTCACTTGTTATGCATGTGCATTAGGCAAAAGTTCAAAGGAACCACAAAACCCTATTCGAGGACACCAATCAAAGGAAAAACTCTATCTGTTGTATTCGATCTTAGTGGGCCAATGCGTGTCGCAAGGTCAATGGAAAAAGATGTTACATCCCTGTTTTGTCAACGACTACTCTGATTTTACTCACTGGGTAAAATGTTTGCCGATCAAAGATGAAGCTCCAGCTTTTATTATAAATTTTTGAAAGTTGATCACAAGTCGGCTTAGGAAACTGTCCGTCGATCAGAACTGATATGGAACTAAGTTTGTTAATAGACATTGCGGTACATTATAAGAAGGTTTGCATCTCTTATGTGAAACATCAGTTGCCACGATCTCCAACGTAAAACGGTGTTGTTATTGAAAGACGAAAATCGGCTACGCTCATTGAAGCAGCATGTACTATGTTAATTTATGCCAAAAGCTTCTTTAAGTTCTTTGGGCCAAAACGGTTAGCCATAGCCTGTTATACCAAATTTCGTTCCATGATACGTCGTCGCCACGGTTTAAAACACCATACGAGCTTTACACGACAAACCTCCAGATCTATCGTATGCTTCATGTGTTTGGTTGCAATCTGCTACCAAACGAATGAATAGCGAGAATTTGGGTAAGTTAAAACGAAGGCTGACAATGGTTTTCTTCATTGGTTATGCACCCACGAAGAACGCATTCCGAATTTACAGTTGACGTACTTGACGAATAATGAAAACCATTCATGTTGACTTTGTTAGCTGACCGCAATGGCTTTCTGAACACATAAGTTCATGATACCGCTCTTCATGAGAGCCTCCTGTACAATATCAGTTAGGACTCGTGCCAATCCCTCTTCTTCAACACCATTTGTACCACCTTCGAGATCTGACTGGGATTTGTTGTTTCAACCAATGTTTGATGAGTTACTTAATCCCCTACCTTATGTTGATTTACAAGCACCAGAAGTTACTGCTCCTATTCCTGAAGTAGTTGCACATGCACATGTTGTATTAACTGGCTCACCTTCCTTAACTATAGTTGATCAAGATGCACCATCACCAGTGTAACTTCATACTACAAAAGAAACTCTAACTCCTATCATTTCTCATAATGTTGCAGAATGATAATCAGGATATTGAAGTCGCACATATTGGTAATGATCCGTATCTTTGGTATTCTAATCCAGAAAGTTGCTTCTGATCAATATCATTCATCGGGTTATTCATACTTGTGCCTCCCGATCACCAATGTTTTTGAAACACAATATCAAATGGACTAAGGATACCCACTAGAGAATCAATATCAAGGTGATCTCGAAGAAGTTTCCACACGATACAAATTCATGAACAAGCCTTATTCTGTACTATGATGCCTTTCTAATCAGTCGAACCTAAGAAATACAAAGATGCATTTTATCTCTAGCATGTTGGATTGAAGCTATGCAGAGGATCTTCTGAATTTGAAACTTCTTGAAGTTTTGGGAAACTTGTTCCTCCTCCTGATAAAGCATTGGTCATCACTCTTAAGTGGATCTATAAGGTTAAGCTTGATGAGTTAGGAGGTATTCTGAAAAACAAGGCTCGGTTGGTCGCTCGTGGTTATCGTCAAGAAGAGGGAATCAATTTTGAAGAGTCCTTCGCTCCGGTTGCAAGATTAGAGGCTATATGAATTTTTCTAGCGTTTGCTGCTCATATGAACATGGTCGTCTATCAAATGGATGTGAAGACTGCGTTTCTGAATGGTAATCTGCGAGAAGAGGTTTATGTTAGCCAACCGGATGGATTTGTGGATCCAGAATATAGACTAACTATGTGTTCAAGCTTAAGAAATCTCTTTTATGGGTGAAACAAGTCTCTCGCGCGTGGTTATGACATTTTGTCTTCATTCTGATATTCTAATGCTTCTCAAAAGGCTCAGTGGATCTACTTGTTCATCAATTGAGAGGCAAGGAACTATACTGTACAATTATATGTCGATGACATTTTCTTTATTGCAATCTACTCTGAACTTTGTGATCTATTCCTAAAATCTTATTGTTGTGTTATATTTATTCATGTGTTCAAAATTCAAAGATGTCGATGATGGGTGAAAATCTCATTTTTATTAGGACTACGATTTCACATAAAGTCCAGAGCATCTTTATAAACAATCTAAATATTGCTTGTGAAACACTTTGTGTATACTTGTATGGTTACTTCTTTGAATCTTGTGAACCAGTAGATACTCCTATGGTGGAGAAAATCCAAACTGGATGAGGATAATAAAGTAGGGAAGCTGTATGTAGATCAGTCACACTATCATGGTTATATGTTGGAGTGGCACCCCTCCTTTATCTTACAGCCAGTAGACCTGACCTACATGTGCTAATTGAATTGTGTGTCCCGGTATTGGCTCGACATATCAAAAAGACTTAAATGCGGTTAAAAAGGATCTTTCGGTATCTAAAAGGAACTGTACATCGGGGACTTTGGTATCCGAAGGATTCTTCGTTGCACTTATACATCATTTGCAGATGCGGATCATTGCTGGTTGTTCAAGATACACGCCAGCAGCACAAATCTGGTAGTTTTACAACTTTTTGGGTGATAGACTTGTGAGTGGTCGTCGAAAAGAGGGAAAGAAAGCACTGCGATATTCCAGTACGAAAGCTAAAATATATTGCTTTTATTTTGTCCGGTTGTTGTGCTCAGTCCCTTTGGATGAGATCATAAACCTTTACCGACTATGGCTTTGGATTCAATAAAATTCCAATGTCCTGTTGATAACAAAAGCGCTATTGGCCTTATGCTATTGTCATAATCCGTTCAACATTCCAGATCTAAGCATATAGACATCAGATTTCACTTCATCAAGGAACATGTTGAAAATGGTGTGATCGAACTTTACTTTGTCAATACGAAGTATCAATTGGCAGACATCTTCACTAAAGCTCTTGGCCGAGAAAGAATTGAATTTCTAACGAACAAGCTGGGTATGCGAAGTTTTACACCGGAGACTCTGAAAAAGTTGGCAGGATGACGTTTGACGAATAGTGGTTGGTACATATTCGATATCCTTTGTATCTTATGTATATAATATACTCAGAAAAACCAAAAATATTTTCTTTTTTATATAAATTTTTCAAAAACCAAAATACAAAATTAAAAAATGAGGAATAAAAAATACAAAAAGAAGTTTTAAAAATGGACATGTTTTTCTCTGAAATCGATAACATTTACGGTCTTAGAACTGTCATTTAACAATGATACGAGCCTGTAAATGAAGTACTAAGTTCGAGCAGATGAAGTTTCTAATTGTTTTCAAAACAATGCCATATGGCTTGTATTATTTCAGAATAGTAACCCGCTTTTCCCTTGTGGAAAACAAGTCGCTCCTAAAAGGACAGTTGTTCTAAAACAACGGGGAATATATTCTCGGGCATGGTCTACTCTATGACCATGCAAAGGCTTGTGTTTACTTTGTATCACAACCCGTGCTTCCTATATATCCGCAAGTGTACGTTTCAGTGCGCTTATGTGTCAAAATAAGAGAAATCTTATTTTTATTGGTAAAAAGTTGTCTTCATAATTAATCAGTGTTTTCAGTAATCACAAAAAGATTTTCAAAGACAATTCGACCACTTAAACAATGACAACAACTCTTTTAATAGAAAACGGGTCATCATTTGAGGGAGAAAATGTGTAATCCAATAATCTTTTAAAACAGTCTTTCAAAATAAGTTATGGAATAAACAGATAAAGTTTTGGATAATAACGGATAACAATTTCAAGGGGAGTTAATTTATATTAACTACAAGAGCTTTAGATGTCATTTGTTTAACTCTTTATGGACTTATTTGCAATTTGAGACTTAGTGAATTCAGGCCTTAAACTACATTTGATCAATATTGCCAACACCTAATAGTTTATAAAATACTTAGGAATGCTTGGAAATACTTTCATAGTTTTAAAAGCCTTGAAGTTGATTCTCACGGAATAGATTTAAGCTTATTAATTCTTCAAACACGATCTCATGTATATGTGCCTACAAGGTTTTGCTGATTCTGAGGTATCAAAAACAGCAAGGGGGAAGGAGTAGATGTATACTTGATAGTGTCTTTGGCCTTCTTTTGAGGTTAGCTTCTTTTGTCTTTTGAGGTTAGCTTCTTTTGATTTTAGGCCTTTTTAAATCTTTCGGGTGCACTATTTCAATCACATGGTGGAAGAGACATCTCGTCATTAGTCAGTATGCATCATTTGAGTCCCCAAGGGGAAGTGTTGGGAGTATAATTATTTAAAACGTGAGAAGAATTCTGTCTGATTCAATTAATGTTTTACCCGACCGGTCAATCTCTAAGCTTATTCTTAAAAGAAGTAGATATATTTGATAGAAGAGGTACACATAGGTATGATGATTCCTTTAGATTGTCAGTATCCTGTAGGAAGAAATGTCTACTTTCGAGACTTAGTTGACTTTGGAGTTATCATTTCTACTATTTAGAGGGAATAATTGTGACATCCGAGACTTAGTTGACTTTGGTGTTTCAATTTATATCATCACTATCCTGAAGAGAGAAATGCGCTCATCCGGGACTTAATTGACTTTGGTGTTGCGGTATCAAATTCTTGAAAGGGTTAATTGTGTGCTTCAGATATCTGGGCTTTATACATTAAGACTGCTTGATGCGGCTTCCAAGAAAGTTCTGAATCTACTTAAGAAAGGATTGCTGGTTTAGGGGGAATCTAAGACAACATCAACACATACATCACCAACCACACAAGCTCAAGTTACATATGTATCTAAACATGCTTCATACTCAAAGTTTGGAGCAAAGACTTTCGTAACATAGAAAGAAAGTTGAAGCAATGCCGAAGAGTGCTTGGACAGAGAAAGATTAGATTGACAACTTCTTGAAAGAAAGAAGGTTACTGAGAAGCTTAGAAAAGTTCGTTGGTGAGGAAAATTGTACGGCATGCACAAAAAAGCCATATGATTTCTAATCAATATTATGTTCTTATCATTATAGGTCAAACCTCGTACATATAATCTTGTAAAATAAATATGTAAGTGTAGAATTATTTTGACTAATAAGGAGTGCTCGAGTACAAAACTTTCAAGAATTTCTTAGTAAATTCAAAAAATTTCAACTTATTGTACTCAACATTGTCTTATATACCCTCAAACATTGAGGAGGAGCAGTAAAATATTCCTTATAGATTGTATGTAACATTTTGTCCCCGGACGTTTAATCAATTGATATCCAAAATATCAAGGGATTAACATTTTGGATAAGGGGAGAAAATGTGATTAAACTGAATCTAATTTGTATCGAAATGTGATTGTATTAAATGGACTCAATGCACTCCGACCCTTAGCATGTACTACAATCACGGTGCATATGTTAAAGGGGAGCTTTTAATGATGATGAAAAACTTTCAAAGTGTAAATCTTTTAATATTTATATCAAACACTTTGATTGAAATTTTCAATGATTTTGGTTTTGATTGAGATGGAATACCCAAAAGACCGACCATGTACTTAAATTTATGGAGTTATAAGGTGGTTAGGCATAGGTATTTAAATCTCATGATCCAGCCAGAACCGGAGGGATCTACCCAGGGATATCCACTAGATAGTGTAGAAGTCCTTAGGTATGATACAAAAGGAGAAAAAGTGAGAATCAGGAATAATACCGACTGAGATGGAGCTAACACTTGAACAAACCCAGCAAGGTGTTAGTTATGAAGTCTTGGTATGTATTGAATGGGTTGAAGAATGAAAAAGAAATGTAAGGATAAAGGGTGTAAAGAAAGAAGCCCTCCATACACTTAGGCAGAAACCGGGTTGTGACAACCATGACTTGAGCAGGTTAGTCAAACCGTTAGTGTTGACTTAGGTGCCTGTTATAATGTATGGTTTATGTGATTTGATGTGTTTATATGTGTTTATAAGGTATTGGTAATCAATCTATTGAGTGTGATCATCTTAATGAGATTGAAATGATGATGAAGTTGGTTGAGTTCATTTCGTTCACTTTTGAGTGACAAGGAAATGATTATTGAGATTTGAGCATTTCCGTGTTAAATGTGTAAGTATTATTACGTATACGTATTTTTGTGTTAGTAATTTAAGATAAGTTTAGGTTTTGTGGGTTAAGTTAAGAGAAATGAGTTATTTGATGGAGAAATTTCATTTTAATCACTTATAGTGATAATGGAATTGATTGGGTATTTTGAGAGAATTATTTTGGTTAATATGTGGATGCCTAGGTGATGAATTAAAATGAGAAGCGTGTCATTTGTGAAAGAAATGAGTTGTTAAAATAAGAAAGTTTTTGGTAAACTTTCCATATATAGAAAGTGAATTTGGAAATGAAAAGTTATTTTTAAAAAGTAGTTTTCAAGCAAAATGGATGTACCCAAATCAGCTTAGGCATTTTTTTGATAAAACTAATGGTTATTGGAAGGTAATTAATTAATAAAAAAAAATTAAAAAAAAAATATTTTTTTAGGCATGAATAGTAAATACGAAAATTAAAGGGAAAAAGAAAAGAAAAAAATAAAAAATGAATCCAAATTGATATCTAATACTAATTATGGATTATCTAGTACATTATATGTAGCCTATAAATACAAAACAAAATCCCAAACCCTTCCCCCCTTGTAAACCGGTCGAAACCAAGAGATAAGAGATGGAGAAAAAAGTTAGGGTTTTCTTTTAAGGTATTTCCTAATCCTTGTTTAAAACTAGTTATTAATTTTCAATTAATGTAATTTAAACTTGATGGATTAGGGTTATAAAATTAGGGTTGTAAATTAGGGCTTTGATTTTTCTAGAAGTTTATGATTTTATAATAATTTTTTGATCATTAGTTTAATTGGTTGCAAGATTTGATCATGTATTTAGGTCTAGATCGCCCGAATGAGTTGTTTAATTCACTACAGAATTTTAGGCAGTTTTGTAACTAGCATAACTCAATCATAAAAGATCAAATAAATAATTTACAATATACTGAAGATAACCTCAGAGAGTCTACTTTCCAGAAAAGTTGGCCTTGTGAATTTTTATAGTCGGGAAGTGGGTCAAAAGGTCGTTACAAAATCAGTGTGTAAAACAGTGACGAATTTCACTTGTGGTTTTGATTTTTCTAAAAATACTTAGACTTCTAGTTAGAGGCTCTAAATTACGTGGAAGTTAGTTCATATAGAGTGTGTGACCCTTGAATTTTTTCTAAGACTGTAATGAGGTCTAAATTGGTTATCTAACGTCATACTTTTAGGAGGATCAAATTCTGGGTGTAATTCTGGGCACTTTGGATTAAATGAATTCTAAAGGTATTTATGTAAGATGGTAATGGCTTTGGGAGAGCTAACAGAGGTTCATAAGACATATAAGTAGCATGGTGAATTTTGGTTTGAATTATTGAGGTGTTTAAGTGGTACGTTTAGGACGCATAAGTGAGTATAAAATTCTGCTCAAAACCAGAAAATTTAAAGTCTAGTAATGAATTTAAATGCATAAATGTAAGAATTAGAAAAATGGTTAAATCAAGTATAAGAACAATGGTAATAGCTAAAAGATATCCATCATGTAGAGGTTACATCATATGGGTTTGAATGGGAATGCCTAAATGATGGTAATTAATTAAGTGCTTAATTGTTTAGATTATCCCGTGAAGAGTTTGTGAAGCGTTATGTTGGATTCTTTTGGAACTAAGCACCAGGTGAGTTTCATAGCCGGCCCCTTTTTTCTTATGTTTTCTTGGGGTGAAAATGATGCAAAGAGGTTTTGAAATGTTTTAGTTACTGTGATAATGTGGTTTAAATTATGCATGGGCTATACGTGACTATTGTAATTATGTGCTACTTGCTTTTATTGGTAATGGATTGTTGTGCTAATTGAGCTAGCCCATCTCATGCATTTTTATAGGGATTTAGTTTTTGGTAATAAAAAGCGTGATCGCTTATTATAGTGAGTTGTGCTTTGAAGCGTGACCGGACCTCAATGGCATTTAATGGATTTGTTTGTGTAGTAAGCGTGATCAGTTTTATAACTGTGGTTGTTGATATGAGCGTGATCGTCCTTAAATTGTGGAATTGATTTTGTGCTTGAGCGTGATCCTGTCTCAAATGCGTTGATGATTGCTGCGGATCGGGGAACACGTTTCTTTTCCAAAGTTGAGGATGAATTGAGCTAGAGCGTCTTAATGTAGATTGATGTGATTGCATGTTAGCTTGTATGATAGTACGTTGTATGTTCTACTATGTTATGTTTTATTTATCACGGTAATTGGATTTAAAAGATTAATTTGTGTGTCTTAAACCTATGACTCTCACCAACCATTGTGTTGACGTTTTAAGCATCATTTTCAGGTGTGAAGTCATGAGGATTCTTAAGATAGTAAGAAGTGGCTAGAAAGAGACTTTAAGATGATCTTGAAGTTTATATGTAGATGTTTAGCATTGTATGGATATATGTTGCATGTCTCTTATTGACGAAAACTTCCTTTTCATCAATAAAGACGCCTTTTATGTTTTGCCTAGTTATGGGTATTTTTATGACACTTTATGTCTATACTTTACTTTATTGTATGCATTTTAGTATTCTCTATATAGACGCCATTGTGTTGTGATGATATCCATTCTCGTTATGCCTCGCGTTTCCGCCTTGGCGGGGTGTGACAGATTGGTATCAGAGCCTGTGGTTATAGAGAACTAGGTGGTTGAGCCTAGACTATAGCTTAAGGGTCCCTCATATAGTTGCATTTTAGGGCATAGGTGTTTGTGTATGTATATACCGTATGTTCCCGCTACTTTAAATCTTTGAAATTCTTCCTACTTTGAATTACTACTATATATGAAATATATAGTTTTTCATTATGGGGATCTAATAGTATATACCCCTTTGTTATTGTTTTAGTCATGTCTTCCCCTACCCCTAGGAGATATCGTTGGGAGATTGTTTACCTCAATGGACCCGTGAAGTTATGTGACTTTTGAGAGAGAAAAGTCAAACCCAAGTGAGGCCCAACAAAAGTTTACTTCGTTTCCTACCTCGATGCGTTGCTATCATCGAGGATTGCTTTTATAATTTGGGTCGCGATGTGACTTCTGTTTCGTTTAGTCGATTGGGATTTTATGGTTCGTTAGATGGATTATTATGTTTGAGTTATATTTGCATTATTATTAAGTGCTATGTGGTAGATGTGTGTTATCATTGAGATGGATTATTATGTTTGACTTTGACTTTTTGGACTTTGACTTTGATTTTGACTTTGTCTTTTTCACGCTCTTCCATTCCGTGCTTGGTTTTGTCGTTTTTGACTTTGTTTTTCGTCCTTTTTTCGGATATTCGTTTCCTGCATAATATAAGTGAAAAACATACGAATACAATGTATTTTTGGTACGTTTTTGGTCATTTACGCCCTGTTTTAATGGAAAATGGTATGTGTATTTAAGCACATACCACTTATATCAAAAGGATAATAACCTTAATTCTTTAAGAATGTGTGCTTTTGGAAGATACATAATCGTTTTATGCCATTGTTTACAAGTATATAGTACCCTTCTATGTCTGAGATCTGTTCTGCTTACCCAATAGCTGCTGGGCTGTATTTTTGGAATGCAAAGCTTTGTGGCAATGAATAGGGTCCTTTCGCTTCTTGGCTCACAGGCTGGTATGTACTTTCCAACTCTTAAACTTTGCATTATTGGCATTCAAATTTCACCTTACTAATTTGACCTTTATAGTAGAGCAAGCATGAGCAGCCGGCCCTTAGATTACTTATCGGATGCAACAATATTCCTAAGAATGCATAAAAGTCTAATGTCACTATGTCAGGTTTTAGCTTCATAGCTTGGGCCAATAGGGGGAAATTAGTAGAAATGACAATGAAATAGATCAATTTCATTACGTCTAGCATGTGTATGATATAGACATTGAGAATATGAAATTTTCATCACTTCTTTTATGAGTATACACGTGAAGTGAATAATATGACAATTTATACGTAGCTAGTATGGTAATATGGTATAATGTATAAAGTCAAGTATATACATTATACCTGAACCTAAAAAGGCATATCATGATATATCAGATAGGGGGAGTGTTCTAGATGTGCATTATACCTGAACCCAATAGGGGGAGTTTAGAGCAGTCAAGTATATTATACCTCAAGTATATAGTATATACATTATACCTGAACCTAATAGGGGGGAGTGTTCTAGATTTGCATTTCGAAAAGGCATATAATGATATATCATAATCAAATAATCAACTGTGATGGAAATTTCTAACTCATATGGTGCTTAGGTAGTTAGGTGTGTGGTTCTGCTTTTAGAAGTTTACCTCCTTGTCATACTTTTGGTTACTCAACTAAATTGGTTTAAAATAGGAGACATTTTTTGAAAGGAGAAGTAAACTCATTATAAATAGCTTTTAAAAAAATGGGTGAATAGATCCTATTGTTTTACCCATAGTGATTGTGAATTGGCAAAAGTGTTTTACAAAATCTCAATTTTGTGTTGCGGCTCATTGAGTTTTGTTGGCCACTTATCAAGAATCAAAATCCATTCTTTTATTACCTATAATTTTTGGTATAATTTATGTCTACTCCGATTGAATCCAAGAAAGCGTAGGTGACTCAATTGTGATTTTAGTTTGATGTGGTAAAATAGCAGCAAGTTTAGCTTATTTCAGTTTACTCATGCGAAAAAACTGTTCTTGATTTATTCATTTGGTACTTGTAAATCACATGTTTATTTTATTTATTTGATGATAAAATGTTTGACTGTTATCATAGTTCATTTCTATGATTTGGTATTGATTGTATAATGAAATTGTCATGTAGGCCACTGAAAGAAGAAAAGAGCGTTTGGGAGAAAGCGATGGTCTAACATTGGGAGTCCCAATCCCAATAAGGGTAGGATACTGCTGATCAAGATCCTTCACCTTCAGGTGCTCGCCTCGAGCACGATTCACTAGTGACTCTAAAGCCTAAAGTAGGATATAAATGTTTTAAACCATCGAATTTGGTAAAGGCTCCAGTGACATTTGCTGATCTTGCTAATTAGAACAGTGGGGATTCAGAGTTTTTAACACCACCAAAGAGGCTGTTAAACTCAATAGATATAATTGAGACGGTGGTTAGGGAAGAACTGCAGAATCTCAAAAGAACCCCAATTGCGAAGAAAGCCGAAAGGGAGAAAAGGGCCAAGACTTTAATGTCAATTAGGTGATTTGGTTGAATCTTTCTTAGATTTGGTGTGAGGTTAAAGAAGGATTAATGCTTGTTAAGCATGTGAAGGTTGACACCATGAAGGATTAATGATTGATAAGGTATTCTTAGTAGATCATCCATTGATGATTAGGATATTACTAGTATGCTAATCTTTCTTAGATACAATTATAGTTTCGTTTTGTATAATTGATATATGATGGGGATATCAGTATGGTAATCTTACGTAAATTTAGTTATAGTTTGTGATGATATAATAGATATGAGGCTCAACGACTGATGATATTTTGTTGTATCCATAGGCGTTTATTTTGTAATAATTCCCGTTATTAGTAGACTATTGTTTTAGAGTAACAGTTGTAGTAGTATTGTTGTTTCAAGTACAATAGCAACAAGCAAACTGTTCGAATATATTGATTTTGAATTTTGAGTAATAGTAGCATATTCAACGCAGTTTTTATACATTAGCAAGCCTGTTTCTTGCATAAAAGCTACACGTATACATGGATGGTATGTCAGGGATGCTTGATTTTGTTTTAGGTATTGAGTGATTTTCAGTTAGTTGGTGGTTGAATTTATTTATCTTAGCTGGATTTTGATCTGTTATCTTGTTGGTGATTACTTTGTTCTCTCATGAACCAATGGTACTCTTTGGTTTGCAACTTGGTTATTAGTTATCACCGTCTAGGGTTTAAACTTTAAAACTTAACTTGGTTATCTGTTTTCTTGTTGTCTTGTTGAGTGCTTTTCTGATAGTAGGTGGTTGAATATATAGCTTTTTGAAGCTGTTTGCATAAATATCTGGATCATCTACTGAGCTTTTCAGAGAGAAATAAGGTAATAAGCTTAATCCTTTTGTTCTGCTTCATTAAATTGGTGTTGGACCTGGACGTGACTTGACCCAGTTGGTCCGTACCAGTCCTGTTATATATGTGTATGTTTAACTCTTATCAAATTACAAGACGCCCGAATTTTATAGAGGTTATCACAAGGTCACTTATCGATCTTGTGGATAAGTGATGGTCAACCCACGATCAAGGTTAAGTGCAGAAGACGCTCTCAATCATGAGTTTTTTGCGCCGTGCCATAAGCTGTTTGAGAAGCAGAAGCTGATGAGGCAACGACAAAGCATTGACTTACGAACCGTTTCAATTAGTCACCAAGCTTTCTTCTTTTTCGTTTTGGTTCTATTTTACAAGTTTTATTGCAGATACACATGTATGCTGTTACAATACAACTTTGAAATTTTTATTTATTGTATTAACATGTGTTATCAACTTGTTCTTATCGTATGATTTCCTATTGTTGAAATATTCGACGAAACAAATAATTAACTTGTTCCATTACAGGTACAGTTCTATGTTTGATATGGTTCATAAACTCTAGTCGAATCAACTAATTTCAAATAAAGTGACCTTAGTTACCACCTTTGCGTTCACTATTTTACTGCTATCAAAACGATAAAACACAAGTTGTAAATATCTAAATAAATAATCATGTGCTTCCAAAGTGTCATGACATTCAAAATGTTACGAGACCAGAAGCATTCAAATAATGTCTAAATAAGTAACTATCATTTTACTACCTAACATAACAAAAACCTAATACTACCATCATCTACTGACCCGTTCAGACTGAAACAAACTACCAGTTGATAAACATAAAGCAAATGCAATGAGCGTTTTCTTCATCATTAAGTACTTTCCATGCCACAACCCTATCATAAGAAACCGGTCTCCCGATACTTGATACACAAATTTCCCCTTGGAGTAATTGCTTCTTTGTGGGCTTCCCATTATCATCCTCATCAAGATTCAATCTGCCTCGTTTTTGGCCAACTTGAAAGATAATATAAGAAATAAAAAGAAAAGACAGAAAAGACAAAAACAGTAAGTGGCTATAAAGGAAATAAAAAAACATATACTTTGGCAATATACATCACCTTTTGAGCTCCATCGGTATTGATTGGCTTTATGGCAAGGTTAAGTCCCAGAAGTCCCTCAAACAAAGATATTAGCTTGGAATAATTAGGCTCTTCACCAAACATCATGTTCACAACTATCTCAAGAAACTGCTTAAAAGTTGCAGGGCAGAAATAACACACCATCTCTGAAGATGTGGCCATTTTCTTCTTGCATACTAGTAATGATTTATTATCCCCCTAACAAACATCAATATGTTTATTATCAGAATTATCTCACATTAAATATAAACTAACATAAAAAGATACTTGTAACCAAACAATACCTGATACCCTTGCCAAGGTAACCTCCCACGGTTAAGAAACACGAGGGTGTAAGCAAGAGATTCTAGATCATCTCTTCTACTGGCTTTTCTTCCCAGATGCGCATGCACACTAGCATATGTAACTCTTTCTCTGCAGTAGTATCAGAAAGAATTTTTATGCAGTTGAAATGAATATCACAAGTCATTTTTGTAAACTGTAGACTTATATTTAGCTAGGGAGTGTTTGGCTTAGCTTATTAAAGAGGGTTATGGTTTTTGCAATAAGCCCAACTTTGTTGTTTAAAAAGCTAATAAGCACTTTGTTACAAGTGTTTGGGGCTTATTTTATTTTGATATTTAAATAAACTACTAAGCATTCAGATTAGTGAAGCACATCACCCCCTTAGTAAAGCCAAAATTTTACCTAAATATGTCAGGCCTTTGATCATAATCAACATGTTGACCGCTAGAACTCTCTCGCACTTTGTCGATGCATTTCATATATGATTGATGTGTTAACAGATAATTTGAAAGAACAAATACATTAGAGAGCAAGTACAATCGAAATGATCTGATAAAACAGAGATCGCGTATATATTAGACGAATAATAATCTAACCAATAAGCCAATAAGCTCACTTTTTTAAGCTTATCAACCTGAAATTATGGACTTCCATAAGCTTAAGCTGATAACCTCATAAACCACAGACTTACTTCGTTTGAGTCTAAAAGCTAATAATAACAAAGATTGACAAGCTCACCTTTGAAAGACCATCAGTGACATCACCCGTGCTCCAGCAGGAGGAATCAAGGGCTCTGGAACCTACACAAACAACAATTGTCAAGTTTTGTTCCATTTCAACTAGCTACGTAACATTAAGGGACCGATATATACTAAAATTTATCTATAGGATTTTTACATTGAAGATTGAACCACCGCGACTACAAACCGAATAAAAAGTAGTTAGTAAGTCATTGCTTTAATAGTGAATAATCGATATTTTATCTATGATGTTTCTTACCCTCCTAACTTTTTCCATTTCCTACCACCATATAGATGATTGATGCGCTCAACAATCTCTCGTGTCAATTCTAAATGCTGCTTCTTCTGATCCTCACCAACCGGGACTAAATCAGACTGCAAACAAAAAACATAGCTTCTAAGAAAAATATCTAGGGATTCAGCTTTTTGATACACATATAGACATAATGGTTCACAACAAGGTTCAAACACGAGAAAGATCTGGTCTTTTAAATACATTTTGAAACTTCCGAATTAAAGAACACACTATAAAAACGTGGCTTGTATATCAAAAACGCAAGTGTAAGTGTAACATACCTCTTTAGCAAGTGTAAGTGTAACACCATTGTTGATAAGCATATCCAGTGACTCATAAATACAAATCCAGATATCATCACAAACACAAATCCAATGACTCACTAAATCAATTTTTTTAATAATTAAAACATGTAAATTTACATAAAAAATTTGTATTCATCACTATACCTATTAATTAAACCATTAAATCTTCAATCTCTTTAGTAATTGATCATTTTGTTCTTCCTGCTGATTTGAATAATTTAGGGTTTCGGTGTTAGGGATTGGAATTAAAACTGAATTTGGGGGTTATTTTTTTATGGTGGCGAGGTGCGTTTTCTGTGTGTGTGTGTGTGTGACTGGGGTCAATGTTTTGTGGGGCGGGCGTGCGCGCTCTGTGGGGGGTCTGCGGGGGGCTTGTGTTGGGGGTGTGGGATTGGGGGGGTTGGGTGGGGTGGGGGGTTGACGGGTGGGGGTGGGGGGTTGGGGGGGCGGAGGAGGGGGGCGAGCGGGGAGGGTGCATGGGGTGGGTGGGGGGGGGTGGGTGGTGGGGGGGGGTAGTGGTGGAGGGGAGTGGGTGTGGTGGTGCGGGGGACGGGGGCGGGGCGTGGGTTTGGGGGGCAGTGGGCGGGGGGGGGGGGGGGGGGAGTCGTGAGGTTGGGTGGGGGTGGTGGGGGGGGGGGTGGTGGTGGGGTGGTGAAGGGTGGGTTGGTGGTGGTGGTTGGGGGGGAGGGGGGTGTGGGGTGGGTTGGGTTGGGTGGGGGGGGGGTGGTTAGTTGATTTGGTCTGGTGATGGTGGAGTGTGGGTGTGGTTGGTGGGTTGGTTGAATGGTTAAAGATGGGGGTAAATTGAATTGTGATTGAAAGAATGATCTGTGTTTTTTATTTGTGTTTGTGTGTGTTTTTGATAAATCTATGGTGCTAATTTTGGAGGATAAAACGAGATGAATCTATTACCAATTTGTCTAAAAAATACAAGTAAACCAATGTAAAAAAATTAAAAAAACCCTGTCGCCCTAAGTACAAGTTGCCTAAAAGGACAAGTTGCCCACTTACACATAAATTATAGATTATGTACTTAAATAATAAAATATGAGACAATTGGTGGATTCTGGTTAAGTTGCCCCATCGCTCAGTCGCCCTGAACTCTTTTGAGAAGGAAATGTTTTTTTTTATTAAAGAGTGACTAGCACCCTATATTTTGGACTATTTTCGGAATTTTCCCAATTTCCAATCACATACTTTAGAATTATATTTCAAAATCTTTTATATACTAAAGTGATTTATTGTTTACCAATATGTTAATTCGTTCACATTACTTTATAATATACCTATTTAAAAGTTTGAACGATGAATAATTCAAATATGGATGATATTAAGCAATGATTCAATGACTTCTTGCGATTTGAAGGATGATCGTAGATAAGTCGTTACCCTACACTTATCAAATATGAAGTAATAACTTATCTAAAGATCATGATTGGAGAAACGTAAGACCATCCATAATAAAGATGTCACGATCGCGGTCACCTTTACCTTCATCGAGTCCTCCCTTATTACATGACATGGGGAGACGTGCCTTTAAGAGGGTTTTAGGCAAGACTCAGACACTTATTCGACCGAGTCGTTGGGGAGTTCTGTGTAAGCTTAATTTACGTGGGGTATATTTGTGTATAAATAGAGCATATTGAAATAGTGACCGCGGTCGTCTTATTACATTAACTTGGTTGTGAAGAAAGTTTTAAAGAAAAAAATCCGAGTGTTGGAAAAAATGATTTTCTAAAATGAAGTTAATATGAATGAGATATCGTGTCTCAAAGTGAGGCACAAAATCTGGGATTATTTTTCTAGAATATTCTATGTATATCTATTTTAGGAATAGATTTAGACTTTATGTATAAGTCTTGACAGAATAATTTATGTGATTTGATTATATGCAAATCGTGTTATAGAAATATATAATAACATATATATGCAAATCAATTTAATTTTTGGTAGATATTTTGTTTTGATGACCAAGACATGTATTGCCTATGAATTAAACCTATTTATTTTTTATTAATTAAATTTATTGTATTATAATTCGATTTTATTTTATTAATAAAAGTGTAACAGTTTCCTATGACAGTTTTGATCGCATTAATAAATCTCCTTTATTAACACCTATTACTGTAAAAAAAAAAAAAGAGAATATATAAACATGTAAAAGCCACCTCTCACTTCTTTTTTCCGTTTTCCAAAAAGCCCACACTTCTCTACGGATATCACATCTACTATTCACTTTCTCTCTCTCAAAAAACCAAAAACCGCTTTTCTCTCTCCGGAAAACCAGAAACCGGAAACCAGAAACCACTTCCTACCTCTACGCCACCTCCGGTATTCTCACCGGACCACAATTCGTCACCACTAAACAGTCACACACATCAACAAACCTACCGGAAACGTTTTTTTTCGTTTTCACGTGATTTAACCGTCGCAAAGCTCGATCTCGTCTCGTTGTCGGTTGTTACGACGGAGATTGTGCGGAGATAAGTGTCACGAGATCGTGATTTTGTCCGTTAATTTGCGTTGTTTGCTGTTCTTTCACGTTTCCGGTGAAAGTAAGTGTGTGAAGACGGAGGGGTCCGGTGAGTTCGTTCGGAATGAGATGGTATGATGACGTCATCACTTCATTATTTAATTTTTTTATTTAATTCATTTCTATTTTAATTCTGTTGTATATATGGAGATAATGTATGTATGAGATCTAATTATATGAATAAATTTGAATTTTATGTTAATTTCAATTTAATTTTAGTTTTAATTATATAATAAAATAATTATTCACTTTTTTTGACAGTTAAGTTATGGTTAGGAGTTTGTTGATTTTACTGTTCATAGTGCTTGTTTGACTTTTTAAAAGTCAAAGTGTGGTAGTTGATAAAACAGTTTGAAGTACATTGTGGTTATTTGGCAGGTGGAAGGGAGGGTTTGTTTCTCCAGAGAGGACACGTTAAATTTTCTGAAGCATAAGAGGCTTCAGCGGATGAATGATGCGCCTGTTAGTGGAGGAGATGCGTTTAGAGGTTCTGCGTCTTGTCGGGATAGATTGTTGAAACCGAAGGTTGAGATGTTGGATGTGAATGATTTGGACTGGATTGATAAAATGCCGGAGTGTCCGGTGTATTATCCGAGTAAAGAAGAGTTTGAGGATCCTTTGGTTTATTTGCAAAAGATAGCTCCCGATGCTTCAAAATTTGGTAATGCTCGTCTTTATCCAAATGGATGCAATTACGAATTAGATAGTAATTCTTATGTGTCTACACAGTGATTATCATCCTAGTATAAAAGTCTACGCTATGTATTCAAATTCGGATGATGAGATTTAACTAACGTGAAAACAGAGCAGTCATTCTAGGATTATTCTATCTATGTGTTGCCTTCTACTTTCGACCCTTGTCAAATAGTGTTTGCTATGTAGTTGTACCATTTTCTAGAATTCGTAGTACCTACTAGTAGAGCAGCTGCGTGACATCCTTTTCCCTTGACTATTTGTCTTTTCAGGCATATGCAAGATTGTTTCGCCTGTGAGTGCTTCAGTTCCCGCTGGGATGGTTTTAATGAGAGAGAAAGTTGGTTTTAAGTTCACTACAAGGGTGCAACCTCTTCGTCTTGCGGAGTGGAATACTGATGATAAGGTCACTTTCTTCATGAGTGGAAGGTGGGTTCCCTGTATGACCCTGATACAATTATTATAAGTATGTTATCTTAATGAATGGTTTATATTTTTCAGAAATTATACGTTCCGTGATTATGAGAAAATGGCGAACAAGGTTTTTGCTCGTAGATATTATAGCGCTGGATGTCTTCCTGCGACATATGTGGAAAAAGAATTTTGGCATGAAATAGCTTGTGGAAAGACAGAGAGTGTTGAATATGCATGTGATGTTGATGGCAGTGCGTTTTCATCTTCTCCCACTGATCAACTTGCAAGTAGCAAATGGAATTTGAAGGTATTGATTTTGTTTCAGTTAATAAACTATCAGGTTCTTTCTTACTTGCTTTTCCTGCTTTGCGCGTGTTTATGCATAGTAAATGCCCATATCATGTGTAAATCTAAAACGTCTGTAGGCCTTTTATGTATATTATGTTTGCTGACAAGTCGGTCACTACTTTTTATCCGTTGGGTCACTTTGATGGTCTATATTTTAAATGCTGTTCCTGATTTTACCTTCCTTTCAAAGTGATTGCTCTTGTATGATTCCAATTTGCTGCATCTTTGATAACAAACATCTTGCTTTTGTTTCTTTCTTCTGTATTTCAGAAAGTTTCGAGACTGTCTCGTTCTACTCTGCGTCTGCTTGAAAGAACGATCCCGGTATACTGATCTCCTCACGTCAGTCATGGCAAATATTTTATATATCCATCCGCTTAGCTGTTGTTTGTATGTTTGCAGGGAGTTACTGAGCCTATGCTTTACATTGGGATGCTATTTAGCATGTTTGCTTGGCATGTAGAAGATCATTACTTATATAGGTATGTGATTTTGCAATATAACTTTTTCTTCGTCTACATGTATTGATTTTTCCACATTGAGTCTCATGCTATTTTACCTGTCGCAGCATGAATTATCATCATTGTGGAGCTGCAAAAACTTGGTATGGTGTTCCTGGTCATGCTGCTCTGGATTTTGAAAAGGTGGTTCAGCAAAAGGTGTATACCAATGCCATTTTATCAGCTGATGGGGAAGATGGTGCATTTGATGTTCTTTTGGGCAAGACAACCATATTTCCTCCAAATATCTTGTCACAACACGGTGTTCCAGTATACAAGGCTGTTCAAAAACCTGGCGAATTTGTGGTGACCTTCCCGCGAGCATATCATGCAGGCTTTAGTCACGGTACAACTATTTACCAAGCTCCAGTTTTAATATTAATAGTTTTTATTTAAACATTGTGCTGATGCTGACCTTGGTATACTCTAGGTTTCAATTGCAGTGAAGCTGTAAATTTTGCCATTGGTGATTGGTTTCTGTTAGGTTCAATAGCTAGTCATCGTTATGCCCTTTTAAACCGGACACCACTTCTTCCGCATGAGGAACTTTTGTGCAAAGAGTCCATGCTTCTTCATTCAGCTACGGAATATGAAGATCAATCTTCTGAAGATATGGTATCTCATAGAAACATCAAGGCTGCGTTTGTGAACTTGATCCGTTTCCAGCATCGTATACGTTGGTGTCTAACAAGGTCAAGAGATTACACTGGTGCTTCTACACATTCTCATGGAACTATCCTTTGCAGTATTTGCAAACGTGACTGTTATTTAGCATATATTAACTGCAATTGCTATCTACACCCTGTGTGCCTTCGTCATGGTATGTTTTATATTTTTCATTTTCCGTTATCTGTGAATCATTCTTCTGATTTGGTTATTCTCAATTAATTTGACTACAGAATCTACGCTACTTAACCTACCTTGTGGAAACAACTTTACAATCTCTGTAAGGGAAGATATCTTAGAAATAGAGGCTGTAGCCAGGATGTTTGAGCAGGAGAAAGATATTGCAACTGAGGTTGAACAGCAATCTGGAATTGCTACTGACATGATTCTACTATCTAAAATGTATCCAGTAACTGAAAACGAAGCATATAATCCATATTGCAAAATTGGAGTTGTATTTGATTTGAATATAGCTAATGTTGAGGACGAGTTTGATCTTGGCTGTACCCCGAAGCAGTGTAGCACTGAAATCTTGGACACGTCTGCTAATGTGTATCAAGATAGTGATGAATCTGATTCAGAAACATTCAGGGTCAAACGTCGTTCTTCTTCAAAGTCGGAGCACAGAAATACAACCGAATCGGTCCCATCAAGTTTCGAGAATCAGGTAATTAATATTCTAGATGTTCATAGTGTAATAGCCTAATTCCTTACTTATGTAATGCGTATATTATTTTTTTTGTATCGTTACTGATCTGACATTTGTGTGGACAGGGGCTTAAACGTTTGAAGAAAGTACAACCTAAAGGATTGGCTCGGCATGATTCAGCATCCGAGTCTTCAATTAAGTACACAATTATGGGGGATGAAGAAGCTTTGAGCAAGCATAGGGATTATAATTTGTACCACGAACTGGGAAGGAGGACAAGGGAAGCACTGTCTGTAGAGAACGGTCCAAAGCGACTTAAAGTTAAAGGCCCTTCAATTATAGGGTTGCGAAACACGTAGCTTTGAATAAAAAAATTTAGAGCTTGACTTTTGCTAACTTGGATCCAAATGGGTTTCTAAGTTCTAACAACACGTGGAAGCAGCAGAAAATTGACCCACAATTTTTAGATGAAAGAAAAGTACATTCTTTGTTCAGGCCTCGAATTGGGGTGTATTTGGCAGGGTGGTGACTTCTAATGGTTTTTTGACCGGGGCTTTTTTTAAGGGCTTTGGCTGGAGATCCTTCTTTTCTTTCATTTTTCTGCAAAAAATTACGGTAAGTAGTTTTCTCATTTTTAGCATTTTCTTTTTAATGTACATCTTGTTAACAATTGAATACTTTTTGTGATATGAAAATGTCACAAAATCTGCTGCTGCTTCTCTTCCTGGAAGGGGTTCTTTCATTCTTTTTGTAGCAATAGTCTCATTTCTGTTACTGTTGACTACATTGGAATAAAATCCAGATCTTTTTAACCATATTGTTACAAATGCTTTATGTTTTGAATGTCTTGTTGCTTTCCATATCAAGACATATCGTTGTGGGTCTCTTTTTGTCATTGCTACTTTACGGGTTGTCCTTCATGGAACGCACATGGTGAAAACAAACTATAAGATGCTTAGACGTAAGTGGTATAAAATCTGGTTTTGATGCTTGTGATGGTCATAAGAACCTAATGCTTGTAAACACCTTGCGATAAAAACTACCGGTTACAACGTTTGTATCATTTGGCACCATATAGCTGTTATAACCAATATATTTCAGTGTGAAACATGGATGGAGTTACTTTTCTATTACTCCATTTTATTTTTTACTCTTATGAATGTGATTCTTTGGTGTCAAGAAGAGAGGATCTTGTGATTCTTTGGCTTAAAGAAAAGATCTTTACTTTTTTTATTTTTGTTTTTATTTTTATTTTGGGAGTGGCCCATTTGCACTTTTCTTATCCATAAAAAGCAATCATTGTGACAAGTACATGTCTTAAAATATGACAAATAATTCTTGATTATTTTAGATTTAAATTATTGTTTAGGTGGCCAATGATTGAGTTTTGAGTAATGATTATCCATGTTTTATTATACTGTACTTGTGATTAGTTTAATACTTGCGACTTTACCAATGATTCTTAGTACATTTACCATTTGCACAAAGTGTAAGATAAAGCTTTACGTAAATAGGAAGCAACAAGCAAAAGAACCCGCGCGTTGCGGCGGGGCTAATTTTTTCCCGAATAATTTTTTTTTTACGTTTCGGGGGGTTTT